>JAWNNO010006875.1:0-29023 GCA_035044985.1 Lordiphosa fenestrarum
GCAGTAGGAAGCGTGTGGACATGTGAGTGCAAGAGTCTATAATGAACATATAATATCGAAGGAGGCCATCTAATACCTTGGAGTAATGCTAGACCACAGGCTCTCTTTTAAGAGCCACCTGCAGTACGTAGAGGACAAGCTGTTAAAGCCATAAATGCATTAACTGGCATAATGGCGAACATTGGCGGACCTAGGCAGTGCAGCAGATGGATGACTTGCAATGTGGTCAGGTCAATCATTCTCTATGCACTGCCAAATACGGGCCCTGCAATGGCAGACCCATCAGCAACTCGTGCCTGCAAAGGCGCTTAGACAATAGAAGATGTGCGCTAAGGGTGAGGAGCGGCTTCCGAACAGTATCTAACGACGCCACCCTAGTACTCGCCGAGCACGGTCCTGCTCACCTTGTGTTGGAAAGCAGAAGACCTCCTACAGACCATTCGCGACGGGAACGTACGATGGCACAATGGCAGACGAGGTGGATGGATATACCAACAGCAGCTGGACGAGACGCCTAATAGCCGCATCGGCGGTGGGTGGAAGAAAGCACGGACAAATCGACTTCTACTTGACCCAATTACTAACGGGCAGATGGGCGCTTTAAGTCCTATCTTTATAGGTTTAAGCACGAGACTAATCCGTTTTGCACACACGTGTGGTCTATTGAAGACGCAGAGCATGTCTTTTTTGTCTCGTCCCAGAATCCTCGCAGAACGGGAAGAGCTAAGCTTAGGCATTGCAGACGATTCACAGTCACTGACTTGATGGATATCCTAACTTAGCTCGAAAACAATTGGGATGCTATTTGCACCATAGCCGCAGTAATCATCAAATCCTTGCGTCGCGCTGAAAGACAGCGCAATTCAAATTCAAATCCTAGAAACGGATCAGCTTGAGGCTTTCAAGCCATCTCCCCCCTCGTGAGGTAATACTTAGCGGGTGGTTCCGCGAATAGGAATCGGAGAATAGGGGGTGGTTTTTAGTGGGTGAGGAATTCCAAGTCCCACACTTTAAGGCTTTTAATGCTTTCCCCCCCTATAACAAAAAAAAAAAAAAGAAAGAAGAAACATACAAAAATATAAATATATAAACATACAAAAATATACAAACATACAAACATACAAACATACAAACATACAAACATAGGCTTATGTTAGCAACACTAAACCTAAGTCATCATCACACGTTTTTACGCCACCGAAAAGAACACATATCGCTTCTGATGTGAACCCTCTCGGGCCACTGTCTTATCGGCAGCCACGCTGCACGCCTAGGAGTCACTCACCATCATTTCTGCAGAAGCTGTAGGTACGAAGAAGAGGAGGAAACAGTACAATACCTCCTCTGCCATTGCCCCGCCCTGAGTAGAAGAAGACTTAGGACACTAGGTCAACCTCTTCTACTTAACCTATCGGAGACATCCGATATCCCAGTTCTACTAAAATTCATTCTGTCCACACAATGGTTCAGTTACGAGGACCACCCTCATTAACAAAATGGGTTAACAGGGAACAAATATGGCATCGCAATGGACCCAAAGAGGCCTAAGTGGGAGGGCGACTTGTCGCTCTCAGCCATCGCAACCTAACCTAACCTATTTCTAAAGTTTGTGAACAGGATTTTCGAAGACTTGAAAAGAAATAATAAAGTCATAGTAAACATGGACGATATTATGATAGCAAGCAAAGACATGGAAGAGCATTTGCAGACATTATGCAAAGTTTTTGACAGATTGGTCAAGAATAGGCTAAATAAATGCAAGTTTCTGCAATCTAAAATCAAGTATTTAGGTTTTGTTTAACAAGCGAAGGCATAAGAGTGGGTGACAAGGGTTTGGTAGCAGTGAAAAATATTTCTGTTCCTGAAAAAGCACAATCAGTGAAAAGTTTTCTGGGGCTATTTTCATACTTTCGTGTGTTACTGTTACAAATTGAAAGCAGATAATAAATTGTAGAATCGAAATACCACAGTTTTGAGCTCAAGACTCTGGCTATTAAATATGCGATACGACGATTTAGAGTCTATTTGCAAGGAAAAAGGTTTAAGATTGTTACGGACTGTAATTCTTTGACATTGACTTTAAATCGAATAGAGCTTAACACGAGAATAGCCAGGTGGGCACTTGAACTGCAAAATTATGATTGCGAGTTAGTACATAGACCTGGAACAAGAATTCAGCATATGGATGCTCAATATTATATACATATGCTTAATATAACAATATATTAATCGATGTATGTACTTCGAGAAGTGACAAATATATATAAACAAAACGGTTCGGCTCAGTTTACTAACGAATTTTAAGACGTAAAGGGAATTGATACGAACCGATAGCTACTGTGTAGTTTTTATGGATGAGCTGACAAACATGTACATCCTCTAGTTCTTTATAGTCACCTTGATATTGCAGTAATATTCTTAGCATGTAAGCCAATGTGCAATACTACTCAGTAAGTTATGAAATAAGTAGAATAACTGTAAACGCGCTCTCAACATTGATGCTGAGAGCGCGCCTAGGGAGATACACACAATAAAATGAGCAGCAACTTCAGTCTTGATCTAGCTGCGAACAAAAACAGACGCACCCTTTTTCATTCCTACAATATACATACGTGTCATTAGACTAAATTCCTTTTTTTGGAATATACTCATTAATTTGACATTATTCTTCGTAGTAAAATTAGTTAAATAAGATATAGTAAACACAATTTTTGGTTCTGAGTTAAAACAAATTGAAGCGAAATGCCATTGGCACTTAAGCACGGAATGAGACAGATCGCCAGTAGCTCAGTGGATGTCTCTTTTTACTCTAAAACGTCGAGGTTTTTTTAAATGTTTCTAGCATTGTCTTTATTTTTTACAATGCACCTAGTCCACGATGTTTTAAGTCATTAAAAATCATTGGAAAGTCATTTGAAATTTGTGAGTTGTTTTTAAATAAAAATTTAAAAAAATCTTTATTTTCCGATTTTTTTTATAAAAGTTGTTAAATAATTTTTATTTTTAATTTGTATTATAAGAATTGAATTTAAGCGTTATATTATGACATTTAAATAAAAAATGAAATTTAATTCTTATTTCCAAATTTTCTTTTTTAAATCCAAAATAAGACTTAAAATTAATTTTAATAATTAAAATTAAAAATAAAGGTTTATCCTGTTTACGGAATCCTGCATACTGAATAAGTATATCTAAGATATTTCCATTCATCTAAACTATTTTTTTAAGGCTCGATTTTTATAAACTCGTAACTCTTATTAGCGATCCCTGCTTTTGTGTGTCTTCCCTAGATTTCTCATTAAATGAAATATTGATGTCAGCATAAAGATACGAAGTTACAAAAAGTGAAAAAGAGATTGGAAAAGGCAGAAAATAAATTGTTCGAAATGAGAAATTGTATACTATACAGCATGATGCAACAATACAGGTGGGGCGGCATTTGTCAAAGGCTTACGCTTCAAAAGTACGCGCAGCACTGAACGTGAAGGTACTTTGCACAGAACTGACACTGAAGTTACCTTACCTCTCTTGTTGTATCATGCTATACAGGAAGAGCAATGACAATAGTTTGTTATTCTATGTAACGGAGGAAATGGAGGACTCAATTTTGTTGAAATATCACAACAAATTGGGACACTTGGGAAGAGACAAGGTAATGGACGCAATTTCAAAGACTTATTGATTTCCAAATCTCAAAAAAAAAGACAATGAATTACATGGGTAACTGTTTTAAGTGTGTGGATTATTCGCCAAAGTCGGAAAGATCTAGCAAGCACGTACAGGGTTGCCCATATTCGACGGACCCATGTTTTTTTTAAAAAAATCAAAGAAAAAAAAAAAATTGGCAGTTGGCAATCTTAATCATTTAATTTGTTCCAAGTAGATTTGTTTACATCAATTTTTGAATATGATATCTCTCAAATGGCCGCCTCTGGCGTTGATGGCGTATTGTGCCCTTTTTGCAGCATTTTCCATCGTTTTCGCCAACATTTCGGCCGGAATAGCGGCTATTTCTTCACGAATGTTGTCCTTGAGCTCTTCTACGGTCCTTGGCTTGTTAACGTAAACCTTTGACTTCGAATATCCCCACAAGAAGAAGTCAGGCGGCGTCAAATCGGGCGAACGCGGTGGCCAGTCCAAATCACCACTTTTCGACATCAAACGGCCCGGAAACAATTTCTTCAGAAAAATCGATTGTTATGCGACTTGTGTGCGGTGGAGCGCCGTCTTGTTGAAACCAGAACTGCCTCATACGCTTTCGACGAATAATTGGCATCACAAAATTGGTCATCATGTCGCGATAACGCTCCTGGTTGATGGTAACAGCATGGCCATTTTCATTTTGGAAGAAAAACGGCCCAATGACCGTTTTTGCACTAACGCCGCACCAAACTGTGACTTTTTCGTCATGAAGAGGCACTTCTTGAATCTCCTGAGGATTTTCAGTGGCGTAAATACGGCAATTTTGCTTATTTACCGTCCCATTCAATGTGAAATGGGCTTCATCGGACATGATAATGAGTTATTACAATTGACTTGTTCTGTTGAATGTAAATTTCAACTATTTCAGAGCGCTCGCGTGGCGTGTATTGTTCCATGGTAAAAATTTGCTTGGACTGACGCTTCAAACGCGGTATGTCATTAAGCGATCTGACATCTCTGTCAAAAGTTATGGCATTGCCAGATGGGTCCGTCGAATATGGACAACCCTGTATTAGTAGTCATCGATGGGTTCACGAAGTATGTCAGACTGAAACTAAACAGGACCTTAGAGAGTTTTTCTGCATTGCATTGTTTCAGATAGAGTTAGTTGTTTTACATTAGCGGAATACAAAGAATTTATGAAAGAGGGTAATCACATAAAAATTGCGACTGGATCTCCTCAGGCAAATGGACAGGTAGAACGGGTAATTCGTAGTTTGCGGCCGATGATTGGTAAATTAACGAAACCTGAGAGAGGGTTGCACTGGAATAAAGCGATTAAAAATGTTTAATATTCATTGACAACACATTGCAAAGGAGTATTAGACAATTGCCGAGCAAAATGTTACTTGGAGTGGAACAGAAAGGACAAATTATAGATGAATTTAGGAATTATAGATGAAACTGTTAGAAATTTAGAAGAAATAAGAAAAGACAGCCATATAATGAAAACAAGAAAAGGTCAACGGAGTACAGAGCGGAAGACTACATTATGATTAGAAATTTTGATTGTACACCTGGAGTGTCAAGAAAGTTAATACCTAAAAAAGTATTAGTATTAACTAAATACTAAAGGATCATACATGATAGATTAGGTCTTAAAAAATTACAGATTTCTTATAAAAGATGTGAAAGGTTTTCAATTAACTCATAGTCCATATCAAAGTGTTTGGAATGGCAAAATATTAAACACTGAATCGGAAACAGGAGTAGTGGCTAAATTAAGATAATATAAGTAACTAGCTTTATTTACCAGCGGCTTCGCTTGCTTTGCATCAATTTGTCACTAATTTATCATGCTGGTAATATTTTATAATGTCATGCTTTCAAAATGTTCATGGAGCTGATCAACTGAAGATCAAAAGAGTTGCGTACAACAACTTTCCGCATATTTTTCAACTATGTGGGTTGATTTTAAAAATATTTAAAGTCACGTATTCCGTACTTTTTTTGAATGTAGCTCATAAAATACTTTTGGAGCTAATCGCTGGAAACTAAACTTTTATACAATATTGACCACCAATATTCAACCCATGGTGCAGAATTTGTCGAAACAACAGTCGTTGTTCAATTTTCGTTATCGTCATTGTTCTCGTTACCGTTACTGTTACCGCTATCGTTATAATTTTCGTTATCGTTATCGCTTTTCTTATACTACCCTTACAATCTTAGTTTCATGTCAATCGGATGAAATATAGTTTATTGCATTCGGAGTTTCCGGATATTTTCCGACCCCAGGGCCATATTTCCAAAAAACGGAAGATCACATTACAAATTAATGTTTTTACGGTCCTTACAAACCGAGTTTCAAAGTCAATCGGATAAAAAACAGTTTTTCGGATGCAGAATTTTCCTAGAGTTTTCCGACCCTACTGTCGAATTTTCCGACATCCCAAACTGGTATCTCAATTTATCTTACTAACTATCCTTACAAAATGAGTTTCAAGTCAATCGGATGAAACTTCACTTACTATTTTTTCAAACCGAATTTCAATTCAATCGGGTTAACTATGTTACTTAGCTTGCAGACTTTTCCGTGAATTTTTCGACTCTACGGTCAAATTTTCCAACATCGGAAAATGACATTTCGCACACTTTGCTTTCAAAACGAGTTTCAAGTCAATCGGATGGCAAATAAAATTTTCCCCATACAAACTTTTCCGACGCTTTTGCGGTAATTTCCCGGCCCTACGGTCAAATTGTCCAACATCGGAAAATGACATCTCAATTTATTTCACTTACCATCCTTACTTACCGAATTTTAAGTCAATCGGGAGAAAAATTGATTTTTGCAGATCGAATTTTACGGCAATTTTCGTTGTGGGTGGATTTTCCAAAATCGGGAAAACACGTGTCCAATTATTTCGCATACTTTGCTTACAAACCGAGTTTCAAATCAATCGGATGGTAAATAAAATTTTCCCCATACAAACTTTTTCGACGCTTTTCCGGGAATTTGAAATTTTCCAAAACCCCTTCTTAGTACGCACTTTCACCACATAAGAAAACGTCTGTCCAAATTTGAGCCTTCCATCTCTTACCGTTTAGACTGTGCGATGATTGCCAATCAGTCAGGACAAACTTTTATATATGTAGAGAGATTGTAATTCTATAATGTTAATGTACTTGTAATACTGTAATGTAAATGTATCCATGTTAACTACCCTGTAGTTCTGCTGCACCGGTGCAGCGTTAACGAATCCCCTAACTCTTGGTAGTGAGCACCAGACTTAACACCAGCCAAGCATTTGCATAACGATTATTGTTTGGGAATGTCCGCAAAACGTACCGATCGGTACGACGCTGCATTATCGGTCGTTAACGAGGTGACGAGTGCAAAGAGCTAACGATTGGCTGATCCAAAATAGTTAGCGACTTCTCTCGTTAGCGTCTTCTCTGATGCAAAATCGTGAGCGACTTCTCTGGTGCAAAATTGTTATCGATTTCGCTGGTGTAAAATCATTACCCACTTCTGTGGTGTAATACCGTTATCGACTTCTCTGGTGCAAAGAGGCTAGAGAATCAATGGTGCTTGGTCGTTAACGATTTCCCTAAAACTAAATCGTTAGCTCTTTTGATACACAAAAATCGTTAGTGGATTTGGGGAAATGATATAGCTGGCGCATTTAGTAAATCAAATTGCAGAATAAAGAAAAGATGACAACTAATAACATTATCTATATATAATATATATAGAAAAGTCTTGCGGTATTTCCGCAAGCTTGTCTTTGCAAGCGCGTAGTTCTAGTTGTATTCGTCGCATCGGTTCACGCTAGAGCTTTTTGGAAAGCTCTTTTCACGCGCTAACACGTGTTTGATTTATTGTTGTTTGTTTTTAGTCGTTCGTGAGTTATAGCGTCGCAAACATGGAGCAAAATAAAGAGAAAATACGGCATATTTTACAGTACTACTACGATAAAGGCAAAAATGCATCTCATGCTGCCAATAAAATTTGTGCAGTTTATGGACCCGATACAGTTTCCATTTCCACCGCACAATGATGATTTCAACGTTTTCGTTCTGGTGCAGAGGTGATCGAAGATGCGCCACGGTCCGGAAGGCCTGTCGTCGAAAATTGCGATAAAATCGCTGAATTGATCGAAAGAGACCGGCATAGTAGCAGCCGTAGCATCGGCCAAGAGCTGGGCATGAGTCATCAAACCGTTATAAACCATTTGAAGAAGCTTGGATTCGAAAAAGAAGTTCGATGTATGGGTGCCACACGACTTGACGCAAAAAAACATTTTGGCCCGTATGGATGCATGCGAATCGCTTCTGAATCGCAACAAAATCGACCCGTTTTTGAAGCGGATGGTGACTGGCGATGAAAAGTGGGTCACTTACGACAACGTGAAGCGCAAACGGTCGTGGTCGAAAAGCGGTGAAGCTGCCCAGACGGTGGCCAAGCCTGGATTGACGGCCAGGAAGGTTCTTCTGTGTGTTTGGTGGGATTGGCAGGGAATCATCCACTATGAGCTGCTCCCCTATGGCCAAACGCTTAATTCGGACCTGTACTGCCAACAACTGGACCGCTTGAATGCAGCACTCATGCAGAAGAGGCCATCTTTGATCAACAGAGGCCGAATTGTCTTCCATCAGGACAACGCCAGGCCACACACATCTTTGGTGACGCGCCAGAAGCTCCGGGAGCTCGGATGGGAGGTTCTTTTGCATCCACCGTATAGTCCGGATCTCGCACCAAGTGATTACCACCTATTTCTGTCCATGGCGAACGAGCTTGGTAGTCGGAAGTTGGCCACAAGAGAGTCCTGTGAAAATTGGCTCTCCGAGTTTTTTGACAATAGGGAAGCGAGCTTCTATAAGAGGGGCATTATGAAGTTGGCATCTCGTTGGGAACTCGTCATCGAACAAAACGGCGCATATTTGACTTAAATCGCATTATTATAACCAATTTTATGAACAATTGAAAATTCAATAAAAATACCGCAAGACTTTTTTGACAACCTTATATAAAAATGTTCAACCTGACTGACTGACTGGTGACCGTCGTGCAGCCCAAACCATAGGAGATAGAAGGCTGAAATTTTGACAGAAGTTTCCTTATGTGATGACAGTGCGTACTAAGGCGGTTTTGGAAAATTCCACCCGGAAAAGCCGGAAAAGCGTTAATTAAGTTTGTATGGGGAATGTTTTATTTTTGATCCGAATGACTTGAAACTCGGTTTGTCAGCAAAGTATGCGAAATAATTGGACACGTGTTTTCCCGATTTTGGAAAATCCACCCACAAGGAAAATTGCTGGAAAATTCGATGTGCAAAAATGAATTTTTCCCCCGATTGACTTAAAATTCGGTTAGTAACGATAGTAAGTGAAGTAAATTGAGATGTCATTTTCCGATGTTGGAAAATTTGACCGTAGGGCCAGAAAATTCCCGCAAAAGCGTCGGAAAAGTTTGTATGGGGAAAATTTTAATTGACATCCGATTGACTTGGAACTCGGCTTGTAAGCAAAGTATGCGAAATAATTGGACACATGTTTTCCCGACTTCGGAAAATCCGCCCACAAGGAAAATTGCCGAGAAAATTCGATTTGCAAAAATCTATTTTTCCCCCGATTGACTTAAAATTCGGTTAGTAACTGAAGTAAATTGAGATGTCATTTCCCGATGTTGGAAAATTTGACCGTAGGGCCGGAAAATTTCCGCAAAAGCGTCGGAAAGGTTTGTATGGGGATAATTTTATTTGACATCCGATTGACTTGGAACTCGGTTTGTAAGCAAAGTATGCGAAATAATTAGACACGTGTTTTCCCGATTTCGGAAAATCCGCCCACAAGGAAAATAGCCGGAAAATTCGATATGCAAAAACCTATTTTTCAGCCGATTCACTTGAAATTCGGTTTGTAAGGATAGTAAGTGAAATAAATTGAGATTTCATTTTCCGATGTTGGATAGCGATAACGATAACGATATAGTAAACCATAACGATAACGTAAACGATAACTAAAGCGATATTGATAACGATAACAATAACGATAACGATAACGATAACAATATCTATAAAAATAACAATGGCGATAGCGATAACGATAAAGATAAAGATGACGATAGCGATTACCATAACGATAATATCGTTATTGCTACGATAACCCTAACGATAACGATAACGATAGCGATAGCAATAGAGATAATGATAATGATAACGACTACCCTGATGATGACAGCGGCGAAGCGCGTCGGGCTATATGCTAGTCTATATATATAAAGTTGTTCAACCTGACTGACTGACTGACTGGTGACCGTCGTGCAGCCCAAACCATTAGAGATAGAAAGCTGAATTTTTAACAGTAGTTTTGTCTTATGCTGAAAGTGAGTGCTAAGACGGGGTTTTGGAAAGTTCCACCCGGAAAAGCAGGAAAAGCGTCGGAAAAGTTTGTATGGGGAAACTTTTATTTCTTATCCGATTGACTTAAAACTCGGTTTGTAAGCAAAGTATGCAAAATAATTGGACTCATGTTTTCCTGATTTCGGAAAATCTGCCGACAAGGAAAATTGCCGGAAAATTCGATATGCAAAAATCTATTTTTCATCCGATTGGCTTGAAATTCGGTTTGTAAGGATAGTAAGTGATATACATAAATTGAGATGTCATTTTCCGATGTTGGAAAATTTTACCGTAGAGTCGAAAAATTCACGGAAAAGTTTGCAAGCTAAGTAACTATAATGAACCCGATTGAATTTAAGTTCGGTTTGAAAGAATAGTAAGTGAAGTTTCATCCGATTGACTTGAAACTCATTTTGTAACAATAGTTAGTAAGATAAATTGAGATACCAGCTTGCGATGTCGGCAAATTCGACAGTAGGGTCGGAAAACTCTACGAAAATTCTGCATCCGAAAAACTGTTTTTCATCCGATTGACTTGAAACTCGGTTTGTAAGGACCGAGAAACTTTCCAAAACTCTATAATGAACCATGATCAAGTTTGTTTCAAATTTTGGCCACGCCCCCTCCCGCCCCCGCAATTAAAAATAAAAAATGAATAGCTCCCACAATTCAGATATCGAGCTCAGATTTTGCAGTGTAGTCTATGTGGCCAATATATACAATCTGACAAATTTTCAAAAGGATCGGGTAATAAATGGCAGAGTTAAAAAAATGTCGCATACTTATCCGAGCCGCATGAGGTTATTAAACACTAATTGAACTAAGTAACGGGTATTTCGAAATCGAAATCTCGTTTTAAATTATGGTTTACTGTTTCTAATATGTATTCTAATATGTATTCCTTTTACATTAATTATGAAGAAAGTGTTAATTAAGAATGAAAAATATTAAATTAAATGATTGCATAGTACATTGGAATCTACCAGAGCTGTAATGTAATCAATACTTCCCGTATTTCATTACTTTTCATTACAACAATCTCGATTATTCAAAAAAATTAAAAATAGCAGATGGCGATTTTTTATACTCTGTACCGTAGGTACATAGAGTATTATAAGTTTGTGCTAAAGTATGTAACATCCAGAAGGAAGCATCTTCGACCCCATAAAGTATATATATTCTTGATCAGCATCAACAGCCGAGTCGATATAGCCATGTCCGTCTGTCCGTCTGTCCGTATGAACGCACAGATCTCAGAGATGGTAAGAGATAAAGGTTTGACATGTATGGAACATATGCTTCTTATGTCTGCAGGCAGATCAAGTTTATTTTCAATTTTGGCCACGCCCCCTCCCGCCCCCGCAATTTAGAAAAAACGTCATATCTCCCACAGTTTTGAAGATAGATGGCTTGTTCCTTCTGGACATATTTAGTTATTAGAATAACTTATCGATCCGCCAAAGAAATGAAGAAGATCGGATGAACGGTTTTCGAGTTATGATCAAAAGACAAAATTTCTTGGTACAGAGTATGTTATAGTCGGGCTTGACCGACTTTCTTTCTTGTTTAGTAATCACAATTGTAATTTGGAATTTCGATTATTCAATAATTATTTCAAATTTAAATTACTTTTACAATTACTTGAATAAGTGTACCTGTTAAGGGGGATTATTGAGTAATTGTGCTTGAAATGTTGAATTATTCATGTAATTGTAGGTGAAAAATATTATTTTTTACCAATCGAGATGGGAAAACGCCGAATTTAATTGTTTGCTGATCATGGTAGTGAAATCAAACAAATAAGGACAATATTTAAATTAAATTATGACCCTTTCTACTCTTTGCGAAGCGCTCAATTAGCTTTAAAAGCCAAGAACTAAAAAAAAAACTTATTTAAAATTTAATTCGCTTATACAAAAATCCTATTGTATTTTAAATTATTATAGTAGTAGTCTGAATTTCAGACTCTGAAATTACTTAAAATTTAGAAGGAGCCCATTTAAACCCGCCCACAGGCAAATATCTAAAAATATAAAATAAAAATGGACATTGATTTTGATTCCGATGATTTCCTAAAAGACCCGAACTATCTTCAACAGCCAAGCGGATCAAATCAAATGCTGGAAAAGCAAATGATAGTGCAAAAGCTCCAAGCCAAAAATATTTAATTTTTTTTTGCATAATTCAAAATGTGAGTAAAATGTTATACCTTTCTGAAAAGTTATATAAATATAAATATTTTATATGTACTATATGAAGGAGCAGAGCTCTAAAAAGGTTGGATCCATAAGTGAGACTTGCAACACTTGTGGAATAGTTATAAAAGGCTTTCTAAACATAACGTCCAACTTTATAAAGCATTTGCGCATCAAGCACCCTAACAAATATGCTGAATTCGTTAATGATACACATACATCGCCTTTTTAAGAGCCAAGTGACACATTTAATCAAAGAGTTATGTGCTTCATCATACAATCAGCAGCACCTATTTGCACTGTTGAGAAACCGTATTTTAGAAATATGTTCAAAGGTACTAACTTGCGTGTTATGAGCCGACCGAAGTAACAGTAACATAAAATTGCACTGACGCTTCGCTATCAGTTATAACACTCAATATTAAAGAACAGTTGGGAAGATATTTGATAGATCAGTCGACAAATTTCGATATGCTTGAAAAGTTTTCAACGCTCAATGAGATAGCGATCAAATACAATACACCATTTACATCGTCAGCCCCTGTTGAAAGAATGTTTTCATTCGCAAACTTAATAAACAACTCAAGACGGCATTCACTATCTGATTTTTCGTTGGAGAAATTGGTTGTTATGAAGGCCAACATAAACTTAAGGGTAAATATAAAATAAAATTGTAATTCTCTTCGAACAACGAAAAAGTTTCAGTTGACACCTAGAAATACATGAATAATTCAACATTTCAAGCACAATTATTCAATAATCCCCCTTTACAGGTACATTTATTCAAGTAATTGTTAAAGTAATTACATTATGTAATAATCACTGAATAATCACTAATAATCGTAATTCCAAGTTACAATTACGATTACCAAAAAATCGTAATCAGGAATTGTTTTAAATTATCTGAAAAATTGTAATGGGAATGGTAATGGTAATTGTGTTTACAGCTCTGGAATCTACTATGAAAAACTTTGATTTTAATTGAAAAATATACTCAAATTTATAACGAAACATGTTTAATTTTACATGTTGTTTTGTAAGTGTGTGTATATTATAAATAAATGTGAACAACTTGCAATTAAATATAACGCTTTGATTTGAATGATTTTTTATATTAACTAGGTAATTCTAATATGTTTTTAGTTAAAATAAAGTTATTCATATTCAGATCTAATATGAAAACTTGCATTTGCGAATTGATCATGTTTATAGTTAATTATACTATGCACTTTTTTTTGCAGTGATGAAGTGTTGTAAGGGATCGTATTATGGCCATTTTCTTTTCCATCATATCTAAAATCAAATATAAAAATCGATATTAAAACAAAATAAGTCTGACAATTTTAAGTATATATTATATTACCTTCAAAATAGGACTTCAACCCCTCCACATCCTGACATTTCTTATACTTGTTCTCTTCCAAGCTTTCGTCATTGCTGATGTAGTTCACCTTCCAATTTATTTGGGTGGTTCAACCATATTTTAATTCTAAATAGAAAAGAATATAAAATATCTATTTATAAAAATGTAGTTTACTTACATAAGATTTATTTTATTTATTTTACTATAATCATTATATTATCATATTATAATATTATTGTACCATTAAATTTTTTTTATTATATTATATTATAATATAACTTAATATAATATGTATAATCATTATATTATCATCTTCATCTATATATAATATATAAAACTGTTCAACCTGACTGACTGGTGACCGTCGTGCAGCCCAAACCATAAGAGATAGGAAGCTGAATTTTAAAGAAGTTTCCTTATGTGGTGAAAGTGCGTACTAAGGCGAGGTTTTGGAAAATTCCACCCGGAAAAGCAGGAAAAGCGTCGTAAAAGTTTGTATGGGGAAAATTTTAGTTTTGATCCGAATGACTTGAAACTCGGTTTGTAAGCAAAGTATGCGAAATAATTAGACACGTGTTTTCCCGATTTCGGAAAATCCGCCCACAAGGAAAATTCCCGGAAAATTTGATGTGCAAAAACCTATTTTTCACCCGATTCACTTGAAACTCGGTTTGTAAGGACAGTAAGTGAAATAAATTGAGATGTCATTTTCCGATGTTGGAAAATTTGACCGTTAGGTCGGAAAATTCCTGGAAAATTCTGAATGCTACATAACTATATTTCATCCGATTGACTTGAAATTCGGTTTGTAAGTAAAGTAAGTGAAATAAATTGAGATGTCATTTTCCGATGTTGGAAAATTTGTCCCTACGATCGGAAAATTGCCGGAAAATTTTGCATGCTAAATAACTATATTTCATCCGATTGACTTGAAATTTGGTTTGTAAGGAAAGAAAGTGAAATAAATTGTCATTTTCCGATGTTGGAAAATTTTACCGTTCGGTTGGAAAAAAGCAGGAAAGCGTCGGTAAAGTTTGTATGGGGAAAATTTTAGTTTTGATCCGAATGACTTGAAACTCGGTTTGTAATCAAAGTATGCGAAATAATTGGACACGTGTTTTCCCGATTTCGAAAAGTCCGCCCACAAGGAAAATTCCCGGCAAAATTTGATATGCAAAAATCTATTTTTCATTCGTTTGACTTAAAATTCGGTTTGTAAGAAAAGTAAGTGAAATAAATTGACATGTCATTTTCCGATGTTGGAAAATTTGAGCGTAGAGAATTAAAATTCACGGAAAAGTCAGCAAGCTAAGTAACTATAATTAACCCGATTGAATTGAAATTCGGATTGAAACAATAGTGAAGTTTCATTCGATTGACTTGAAACTCATTTTGTAAGCATAGTTAGTAAGATAAATTGAGATACCAGTTTGCGATGTCGGAAAATTCGACAGTTCGGTCGGAAAACTTTAGAAAAATTCTGCATCCGAAAAACTGTTTTTCGTTCGATTGACTTGAAACTCGGTTTGGTTCGGACCGTAAAATTAATTTGTATGTGACTTTCCGTTTTTTGGAAATTTGGCCCTAGGGTCGGAGAACTTCCGGAAACTCCGAATGCAATAAACTATATTTCATCCGATTGACATGAAACTAAGTTTGTAAGAAAAGAAGTATAAGTATAAGAAATAGCGATAACGATATCAAAAATTATAACGATAACGGTAACAGTAACAGTAACGAGAACAATGACGATTACGAAAATTGAACAACGACTGTTGTTTCGACAAATTCAGCACCATGGGTAGAATATTGGTGGTCAAGATTGTATAAAAGTTTAGTTTCCAGCGATAAGCTCCAGACGAATTTTATGAGCTACATTCAAAAAAAGGACGGAATACGTGACTTTAAATATTTTTAAATTCAACCCACAAAGTTAAAAAATATGCGGAAAGTTGTTGTATGCAACTCTTTTGATCTTCATTTGATCAGCTCCATGAACATTTTGAAAGCATCACATAAAATCTTACCAGCATGATAAATAAGTAACAGATTGATGAAAAGCGAGCGAAGCCGCTGGTAAATAAAGCTAGTCTATATATATAAAGTTGTGCAACCTGACTGACTGGTGACCGTCGTGCAGCCCAAACCATAAGGGACAGGAAGCTGAATTTCCTATAGTAGTTTTGTCTTATGCTTTAAGTGGGTACTAAGGCGGGGTTTTGGAAAATTCCACCCGGAAAAGCGTCGGAAAAGTTTGTATGGGGAAAATTTTATTTTTAATCCGATTGACTTGAAACTCGGTTTGTAAGCAAAGTATGCGAAATAATTGGGCATGTGTTTTTCGATTTCGGAAAATCCGCCCACAAGGAAAATTCCCGGGAAAAGGGCATAGCCGAATAAGTCTGGGAAAAGTGCCCCAGGAGATTTTTGAATATTTTGAATCAGGGATTGTAGCTATTATCTTGGAGGGTGTTTGACTAACAAGCTTTTTTGTTAGTATATAGTCCAACGAAATTAGAAATTTTAAATCAATTTTTTGGGGGTGTTTATTGCGAAACGAAAACGATATTTGGGACCAAGCGTCCGCTGCGAATTACATATGCGAAAGAAGTGAATGCGTGTGGGCAGGCAAGCCAATGCAGATGTCGATTGCTGCTGCCCAAAATGCAAGTTGAGAGAGTAGAAGAGAGCGATAGAGCGAGTTACGGTTAGATTGCGGCTTAGGCAAATACAAAAGATCGAGAAGGCGAGCAACGCAGTCGCGGCCGCATGCGAATTGACAATATGTTTGCTTGTTTGTGTTTAAAGGCAACCGTGGGCAATATGCAAGTAAAAAACAATGAATTTTATCTACGTTAATTTGCGCCACGGTATTAATTAAAAATGATTATGTGGGTTGTTTAGGCTGCGTGACCCGACATACTCCCCCCGTTGGAAGTACGGCTTTCAACATCATCCGTAAGGGGCAGCAGACACAACTTGTTGACGGCACGCTTAGTCATTCCAGTTGGAGTTTTCAGCACAGCCACTCGGGATACGCCATCTCCTCCAGAAATTAGCTCGACCACTCGTGCTAACGGCCATTTCAAGGGTGGCAGATTCTCGTCCCTGACCAGAACCACATCGTTGACAGCCAGGCCAGGCTTTGGAGTACGCCACTTGGAGCGCTGCTGCAAGAGCGTCAAGTACTGCTCTCGCCTACGGGACCAAAATATTTGTTGCAGATAGGCAACACGCTGCCAGCTGTCCAAACGGTTGAAATTCAGATGCGTAACATCAGGCTCGACAAAGGTCGCAGGCGGACCACCATTCAAAAAGTGCGCAGGCGTCAGAACGTCAAGATCAGCAGGATTTTCTGAAATTGAGACTAAAGGTCTGGAATTAATGACGGCCGTGATGTGGCATACGAGCGTTCGTAGCTCTTCAAAGCTGAGAATAGAAGGGCCCACAGCTCGGTAGAAGTGATGTTTCGCAGTTTTAACCGCCGCTTCCCAGAGCCCGCCAAAGTGCGGGGAACGAGGAGGGATGAATCGTCATTCAACAGTATCTGCCAAACAAAACTCGAGCACTGACTTCTGGTGGGCATCGCTCAGAAACAATCGCCTCAGCTCCAGCAGCTCATTCCTCGCGCCGACAAAGTTTGTGGCGTTGTCTGACCAGATTTGACTTGGCTTGCGTCTGGTGCAAATGAAACGCTTAAGAGCATGGAGAAAGGCAGATGTAGAAAGGTCCTTGACAAGCTCCAAGTGAACTGCCTTGGTGGCAAAGCAAATAAATACAGAGACGTAGCATTTGACAGGACCTTTGCTGCGAGCTTCAGGCTTGTAGAAGAATGGCGCGCAGAAATCCACACCAGTCACATCGAACGCATGAGATCCATCAAGGCGCTCCTTAGGAAGGTCTGCCATTATGTGCTCCACTAGTCGAGGCTTGGCTCTAAAACATCTGACGCATCTATTTACTGCCTTGTTTACAGTCTTTCTCCCCCCAATAGGCCAGTATAGGGACCGAACTATTCCCAAAAGCGCTCGGGGACCGGTGTGGAGGTTACGCTCATGGAAGTGCGTAATGATAGCGAGTGTGACCGGATGCCTTTTGGGAAGAATAATAGGATGTCGGCTATCAAAGTCCAGCGAAGTGTTTTTTAGCCGACACAATTATTCAATAATCCCCCTTTACAGGTACATTTATTCAAGTAATTGTTAAAGTAATTACATTATGTAATAATCACTGAATAATCACTAATAATCGTAATTCCAAGTTACAATTACGATTACCAAAAAATCGTAATCAGGAATTGTTTTAAATTATCTGAAAAATTGTAATGGGAATGGTAATGGTAATTGTGTTTACAGCTCTGGAATCTACTATGAAAAACTTTGATTTTAATTGAAAAATATACTCAAATTTATAACGAAACATGTTTAATTTTACATGTTGTTTTGTAAGTGTGTGTATATTATAAATAAATGTGAACAACTTGCAATTAAATATAACGCTTTGATTTGAATGATTTTTTATATTAACTAGGTAATTCTAATATGTTTTTAGTTAAAATAAAGTTATTCATATTCAGATCTAATATGAAAACTTGCATTTGCGAATTGATCATGTTTATAGTTAATTATACTATGCACTTTTTTTTGCAGTGATGAAGTGTTGTAAGGGATCGTATTATGGCCATTTTCTTTTCCATCATATCTAAAATCAAATATAAAAATCGATATTAAAACAAAATAAGTCTGACAATTTTAAGTATATATTATATTACCTTCAAAATAGGACTTCAACCCCTCCACATCCTGACATTTCTTATACTTGTTCTCTTCCAAGCTTTCGTCATTGCTGATGTAGTTCACCTTCCAATTTATTTGGGTGGTTCAACCATATTTTAATTCTAAATAGAAAAGAATATAAAATATCTATTTATAAAAATGTAGTTTACTTACATAAGATTTATTTTATTTATTTTACTATAATCATTATATTATCATATTATAATATTATTGTACCATTATATTTTTTTTATTATATTATATTATAATATAACTTAATATAATATGTATAATCATTATATTATCATCTTCATCTATATATAATATATAAAACTGTTCAACCTGACTGACTGGTGACCGTCGTGCAGCCCAAACCATAAGAGATAGGAAGCTGAATTTTAAAGAAGTTTCCTTATGTGGTGAAAGTGCGTACTAAGGCGAGGTTTTGGAAAATTCCACCCGGAAAAGCAGGAAAAGCGTCGTAAAAGTTTGTATGGGGAAAATTTTAGTTTTGATCCGAATGACTTGAAACTCGGTTTGTAAGCAAAGTATGCGAAATAATTAGACACGTGTTTTCCCGATTTCGGAAAATCCGCCCACAAGGAAAATTCCCGGAAAATTTGATGTGCAAAAACCTATTTTTCACCCGATTCACTTGAAACTCGTTTTGTAAGGACAGTAAGTGAAATAAATTGAGATGTAATTTTCCGATGTTGGAAAATTTGACCGTTAGGTCGGAAAATTCCTGGAAAATTCTGAATGCTACATAACTATATTTCATCCGATTGACTTGAAATTCGGTTTGTAAGTAAAGTAAGTGAAATAAATTGAGATGTCATTTTCCGATGTTGGAAAATTTGTCCCTACGATCGGAAAATTGCCGGAAAATTTTGCATGCTAAATAACTATATTTCATCCGATTGACTTGAAATTTGGTTTGTAAGGAAAGAAAGTGAAATAAATTGTCATTTTCCGATGTTGGAAAATTTTACCGTTCGGTTGGAAAAAAGCAGGAAAGCGTCGGTAAAGTTTGTATGGGGAAAATTTTAGTTTTGATCCGAATGACTTGAAACTCGGTTTGTAATCAAAGTATGCGAAATAATTGGACACGTGTTTTCCCGATTTCGAAAAGTCCGCCCACAAGGAAAATTCCCGGCAAAATTTTATATGCAAAAATCTATTTTTCATTCGTTTGACTTAAAATTCGGTTTGTAAGAAAAGTAAGTGAAATAAATTGACATGTCATTTTCCGATGTTGGAAAATTTGAGCGTAGAGAATTAAAATTCACGGAAAAGTCAGCAAGCTAAGTAACTATAATTAACCCGATTGAATTGAAATTCGGATTGAAACAATAGTGAAGTTTCATTCGATTGACTTGATACTCATTTTGTAAGCATAGTTAGAAAGATAAATTGAGATACCAGTTTGCGATGTCGGAAAATTCGACAGTTCGGTCGGAAAACTTTAGAAAAATTCTGCATCCGAAAAACTGTTTTTCGTTCGATTGACTTGAAACTCGGTTTGGTTCGGACCGTAAAATTAATTTGTATGTGACTTTCCGTTTTTTGGAAATTTGGCCCTAGGGTCGGAGAACTTCCGGAAACTCCGAATGCAATAAACTATATTTCATCCGATTGACATGAAACTAAGTTTGTAAGAAAAGAAGTATAAGTATAAGAAATAGCGATAACGATATCAAAAATTATAACGATAACGGTAACAGTAACAGTAACGAGAACAATGACGATTACGAAAATTGAACAACGACTGTTGTTTCGACAAATTCAGCACCATGGGTAGAATATTGGTGGTCAAGATTGTATAAAAGTTTAGTTTCCAGCGATAAGCTCCAGACGAATTTTATGAGCTACATTCAAAAAAAGGACGGAATACGTGACTTTAAATATTTTTAAATTCAACCCACAAAGTTAAAAAATATGCGGAAAGTTGTTGTATGCAACTCTTTTG
This sequence comes from Lordiphosa fenestrarum, assembly GCA_035044985.1. NCBI lineage: Eukaryota > Metazoa > Arthropoda > Insecta > Diptera > Drosophilidae > Lordiphosa > Lordiphosa fenestrarum. The sequence continues at coordinate 20,349 of JAWNNO010006875.1, forward strand.
ATCTTCATTTGATCAGCTCCATGAACATTTTGAAAGCATCACATAAAATCTTACCAGCATGATAAATAAGTAACAGATTGATGAAAAGCGAGCGAAGCCGCTGGTAAATAAAGCTAGTCTATATATATAAAGTTGTGCAACCTGACTGACTGGTGACCGTCGTGCAGCCCAAACCATAAGGGACAGGAAGCTGAATTTCCTATAGTAGTTTTGTCTTATGCTTTAAGTGGGTACTAAGGCGGGGTTTTGGAAAATTCCACCCGGAAAAGCGTCGGAAAAGTTTGTATGGGGAAAATTTTATTTTTAATCCGATTGACTTGAAACTCGGTTTGTAAGCAAAGTATGCGAAATAATTGGGCATGTGTTTTTCGATTTCGGAAAATCCGCCCACAAGGAAAATTCCCGGGAAAAGGGCATAGCCGAATAAGTCTGGGAAAAGTGCCCCAGGAGATTTTTGAATATTTTGAATCAGGGATTGTAGCTATTATCTTGGAGGGTGTTTGACTAACAAGCTTTTTTGTTAGTATATAGTCCAACGAAATTAGAAATTTTAAATCAATTTTTTGGGGGTGTTTATTGCGAAACGAAAACGATATTTGGGACCAAGCGTCCGCTGCGAATTACATATGCGAAAGAAGTGAATGCGTGTGGGCAGGCAAGCCAATGCAGATGTCGATTGCTGCTGCCCAAAATGCAAGTTGAGAGAGTAGAAGAGAGCGATAGAGCGAGTTACGGTTAGATTGCGGCTTAGGCAAATACAAAAGATCGAGAAGGCGAGCAACGCAGTCGCGGCCGCATGCGAATTGACAATATGTTTGCTTGTTTGTGTTTAAAGGCAACCGTGGGCAATATGCAAGTAAAAAACAATGAATTTTATCTACGTTAATTTGCGCCACGGTATTAATTAAAAATGATTATGTGGGTTGTTTAGGCTGCGTGACCCGACATACTCCCCCCGTTGGAAGTACGGCTTTCAACATCATCCGTAAGGGGCAGCAGACACAACTTGTTGACGGCACGCTTAGTCATTCCAGTTGGAGTTTTCAGCACAGCCACTCGGGATACGCCATCTCCTCCAGAAATTAGCTCGACCACTCGTGCTAACGGCCATTTCAAGGGTGGCAGATTCTCGTCCCTGACCAGAACCACATCGTTGACAGCCAGGCCAGGCTTTGGAGTACGCCACTTGGAGCGCTGCTGCAAGAGCGTCAAGTACTGCTCTCGCCTACGGGACCAAAATATTTGTTGCAGATAGGCAACACGCTGCCAGCTGTCCAAACGGTTGAAATTCAGATGCGTAACATCAGGCTCGACAAAGGTCGCAGGCGGACCACCATTCAAAAAGTGCGCAGGCGTCAGAACGTCAAGATCAGCAGGATTTTCTGAAATTGAGACTAAAGGTCTGGAATTAATGACGGCCGTGATGTGGCATACGAGCGTTCGTAGCTCTTCAAAGCTGAGAATAGAAGGGCCCACAGCTCGGTAGAAGTGATGTTTCGCAGTTTTAACCGCCGCTTCCCAGAGCCCGCCAAAGTGCGGGGAACGAGGAGGGATGAATCGTCATTCAACAGTATCTGCCAAACAAAACTCGAGCACTGACTTCTGGTGGGCATCGCTCAGAAACAATCGCCTCAGCTCCAGCAGCTCATTCCTCGCGCCGACAAAGTTTGTGGCGTTGTCTGACCAGATTTGACTTGGCTTGCGTCTGGTGCAAATGAAACGCTTAAGAGCATGGAGAAAGGCAGATGTAGAAAGGTCCTTGACAAGCTCCAAGTGAACTGCCTTGGTGGCAAAGCAAATAAATACAGAGACGTAGCATTTGACAGGACCTTTGCTGCGAGCTTCAGGCTTGTAGAAGAATGGCGCGCAGAAATCCACACCAGTCACATCGAACGCATGAGATCCATCAAGGCGCTCCTTAGGAAGGTCTGCCATTATGTGCTCCACTAGTCGAGGCTTGGCTCTAAAACATCTGACGCATCTATTTACTGCCTTGTTTACAGTCTTTCTCCCCCCAATAGGCCAGTATAGGGACCGAACTATTCCCAAAAGCGCTCGGGGACCGGTGTGGAGGTTACGCTCATGGAAGTGCGTAATGATAGCGAGTGTGACCGGATGCCTTTTGGGAAGAATAATAGGATGTCGGCTATCAAAGTCCAGCGAAGTGTTTTTTAGCCGACCATCTTCACGGAGAAGTCCAAACTGATCCACAAACGGAGTAAGAGAAGAAAGAGATCTGGAAGAGGGCACCATTCCCTTTGTCTGTAAAGATTTTATGTCCTCCCAAAGATGAGTTCTTTGAACAAGACGTAACAAAAGCTGGGTGCCATGATGAACATCTGAAACCATCAGTCCAGGATGCCGAATCCGATTACAAAATTTGTAGACGTATCCAAATACGCGCTGCAATGATGCAAAGGAATTTGCATATTTGGACTCCAATGTAATGTCTACGAATGGCGATTTGATAATAAGTACGCTTCTGCGGAGCTCGAGTGTCGGTTTTTCCTGAAGAGGAGATGAGGGCCAATCGATTTTGTTACCGCACAGAAATTCAGGACCATGGGCCCAGAGCGCAGATTGATTCAATTCTTCAGGAAGCGCACCTCTAGAGAGTATATCAGCAGGATTAAGGGCCGTCGGAACATAACGCCATTCCATCGCTCCTGTCAGATCCTGAACCGCGGCCACTCGGTTTGCGACAAATACATTGAACCTTGCAGGCTCCTCGCGAATCCATGATAAAGCAACAGCAGAATCACACCAGCAATAGTACTGGCCCTTGAATACATCCATTCGAGCTATCTCGTCCATCAGTTTCGCCAGCAGCTTTACTCCACATAACTCCAGCTTAGGCACCGTAATCGTCTTCAAAGGCGCTACCCGGGACTTAGAGCAAAGGAGTTGGCTACTGGTCTGTTGTCCTTTAGATACCACATACACGCAGGCACCATAAGCCTCAAGACTGGCATCGCAGAATCCATGTATTTCCAAATCAGAGTTTGGAAGCAATGCTAAACGAGGAAACTCAGAGCGACGAACATGACCAAAGCTGCTGCACAATTCGAGCCAAGCTGAATGCATTGCCGATAGAAGGCTCTCGTCCCACGACAATTTTTCTTTGCAAAGCTGCTGGAGAAATATCTTCGCCTTCGTTATTACAGGCCCAACTAGGCCAAGCGGATCATAGAACCTAGCAATGGTTGACAAAACTGATCGCCTGCAGGGTTTATCAGTGGGATGCAAAATTGAGAAGGAGAACAAAAGCTGATCAGAAGAAGGATCCCAAGCAAGTCCGAGGGTCTTTGTAAAATCGCTGCCATCATCAAACTTTAGAAAAGATTCTTTGTCTTCATCAGCAACTCCTTCTAGAACAGCTGGACGATTGGAACACCATTTTCGAAGTTTGAATTGACCTTTAGCCAGAATCCCAGCAGTCTGCTGCATAATGTCGATAGCTTCCTCAACCGAATCGCCTCCAGAAATCATGTCATCGACATAGAAATCCCTCCGGAGCACTTTTGATCCAATGGGAAATTCAACTTGTTCATCAACTGCCAATTGGTGCATAGCGCGAACTGATAAGAATGATGCTGGCTTGGTCCCATAGGTCACAGTGTCAAGCTTGTACACTTGCACATCCTCTTCAGGCGAATCCCTCCATAGAATACACTGCAAGAAGCTATCTGATGGCGCAACTCTAACACAACGATACATCTTGCATATAGTAGTAGTAGTAGTAGTAGTAGTGTTTTTATTTTTAGTTTGTATTGCCCTAATATAATAACGTATTTAATATCTAATACAATTCAACTAGAAATAAAGTTAGCAGGTTTACATCGACTTGGTTTTAACATCTTGCATATATCTCCAGTGATTGCAAACAGACAAGAGCGAAAGCGAATCAGTATCAGGAACAATTTCGGCTGAATTACCGGCCCTGCCATCAAAACTTCATATAAGGAATACCCAGATGTGGTCGATGCTAAGCCATCAAACACGACCCGGAGTCTGGTCGAAGAACTGTCCTCCTTTATGACGGAATGGTGTGGGAGAAAGTATTTGCAAAGTTTCAGAGATTCAGCGGGGACAGATGACATGTGATTCAATTGTAAATATTCACGTATAAAGGATGAATATTGATCCTTGAGAGATGAATGACGCTCCAACTTTCTCTCAAGAGACAAGAATCTACGAAGTGCCTGTGGGTACGATTCTCCAAGAAGATCCAAATTTAGCTTGACTGGCAGTCGAACAGAATACTCGCCAGTAAGCAATCGCCTAAAATGCTTAACGAAGTGTGCCTCACACTCAAGATCCTCCTTGGACGCCTTTACGATAGGTTCGGAGCAGCCTTCAACCTCCCAAAATCGACGGAGAAGCTCATCAAGTCGAGAATCCAAACTCAATTGCAATTTGGACTGTGAAGATTCATCGGTTGCCATAAGAGAAGTACAATTCATGCGCCCACCACCTGATACAACCCAACCTAACCGAGTCTTCTGAATAAGTGGCAGTCCTGGCAACAGCTTAATTTGACCCACGCATAATAGGTCATAAAAGAGGCTAGCTCCAATTAACAAATCCACGCGCTGCGGTCTATAAAATGCAGGATCAGCTAGCTTTATGTTGGAGGGTATATTCCAGTCAGCGATGTTGACATTAAAGCTGGGTTGCCTATCAGTTATGGTGGAAGCTACCAGAGCCGTAATGTTTGCGAAATACTCAGAAACTTGAGATTGCAGGTTGACATTAACAGCGTATCCATCGGTTGCGAAACTGAAGTCGCCGATACCAGAAATGTTTGATGTATAGTAGACTTCGTTTTCTTGAGCTGCAGCTGATTTGCAAGTCGGGACGTTATAATATGCAGCTGGGAGCCTGAATCGAGCAAAGTGCGACATGGTACATACATATGTACCGGAACGATTTTTGACCAAAATTATGGCAGTGGCCAAGAGCACAACATCATTGTTGAGATCTTGGGCTACTAAAGCAGTTGAAGTAGAGGGAGTTGCAGGGGGTGCAGTGCTATGGGTAGAATAAGAAGTGTTGATAGGCTGAATTGACGATGAGACACCCTGTGGCGCTGCTGAAGCAGCTTAGATGCTTAGATCCGCAAACTCGACAACTGGTTGAACTGCATTGGCGCACCTGATGTCCTTTTTTTAAACAATTTAAGCAGAGGCCAATCTTCTTAGCTTCTTTCAGACGAAGGGCCGGTGACAAGTTACCAAATCTTGAGCAATTATTAATACCATGGCTGGCGTTATCACAAAAAACGCAGCCCGAGAAGTTTGTATTAGTTGCAACAAATGATGATCTACTGGTGTTAGGTTTTTTATTCTTGCCCACCTGAGCGCTCGGCGCATAACCTGCCATAGCGAAATCCACTGTTTCCAAAGTTCTGCAACGCTGTTTCAGAAAAGAAGCCATTGATTCCCACGATGGAATCAGATTCACAAAGGATGGACTTAGGACGAAGGACTTAGCTTGAGATGCTGGGTCCAGTTTTTGTAGAAGCACCTGCACAATGATGCATCCGGCGATCTGCTCTGAGTTGCCCAATCCTTTCAGGGCACGGATGTGTGCGTTGAACTTGTCCGATAGCTCCCGAAGCATAGCCACTGACCCATTCTCCACTGCCTTTAGCCCAAAGATTTCTATGATGTGTGCCTGAAAAACTAAACGTCTGTTATCAAATCTATTTTGCAACAGTTCTAAAGCAATAGGATAATTAGCGTTCGAAATCTCCAAAGAGCGAATCGTATCCAGGGCTAAATCCTTGAGACAGGAACGTAGATGCTGCAACTTTTCCACATTAGTGAGATCCGGATGATTATCTATGATCGTAGTAAACATAGAATAGAAATCGGCCCAGTTAGTGTACCCTCCACTAAAAGTAGGCAATTTAAGAGGCGGCAAGGCAGGAACTGGTTTCGGTCTGGTTGATATGGGTGCAGCAACACCATCACGAAAGGTAGAACACGGCGGCATTTGCGAGGACCGCTTTGCAATTTCAGACCGAACCGACGTTTCCAGAGCTACGACCAACTCATCGAAATTCTCGCGAAGATCACTACCGATTTCGTCAAAGTCAAGCTCTTCGAGGCTATTGTGTGTTTGATCAAATGTCACTTGCAGTTTTTCGATCTGCTTTAAACGCACGGTTAACATAATCTCGTCACAACCCTCACGAGAATCTGTGTTTAACGAATTTTGTAATTTTTGCAATTTTCCGTGCACAGAAGCTGCCTTGCGCTTTAAAAAGGGCACCCTGTTTGCGGGATGCTCCGCTATAACTAACTCTTACTGCACTTAAGTTATTGCACTTATGTTTTACGCCCAAATATGAACGCACAAGTCACTTGTTTGTAAGTTGATCAATTTATTGATATTGTTTTAAACAATTGATCGCACACGCAGAATTGTTTTCTGGCCGCCACTGTACACACACATACACAGACCGGCGAACGAAACGAAACGGCAAAGCAACGGTGCCGGCAATGAATGCATGTAATTTTTGCACAAACGAAATGTTCACGATTTGTTAATATTTAATTGTTTTATGAACAAATCACGTCGGGGTCACCAATGTTTGACTAACAAGCTTTTTTGTTAGTAAATAGTCCAACGAAATTAGAAATTTTAAATCAATTTTTTGGGGGTGTTTATTGCGAAACGAAAACGATATTTGGGACCAAGCGTCCGCTGCGAATTACATATGCGAAAGAAGTGAATGCGTGTGGGCAGGCAAGCCAATGCAGATGTCGATTGCTGCTGCCCAAAATGCAAGTTGAGAGAGTAGAAGAGAGCGATAGAGCGAGTTACAGTTAGATTGCGGCTTAGGCAAATACAAAAGATCGATAAGGCGAGCAACGCAGTCGCGGCCGCATGCGAATTGACAATATGTTTGCTTGTTTGTGTTTAAAGGCAACCGTGGGCAATATGCAAGTAAAAAACAATGATATTAATTAAAAATGATTATGTGGGTTGTTTAGGCTGCGTGACCCGACAGAGGGTATGGACATCAAATTTCAAGTCAATAGGTCTATTGGTTGACGAGTTATATGCAGAAATACTGAAACATAAGTAATGTAATATCTGGTCCTATATCCCGTTATATCATGCAACGTTGACTGAAAATTAATCAAATTTAACGTACTTATCCATTACAAAATTCATGAATTTGTACTCCCATTTCTTTGGTCCGAAAATCGTGGTCAAAGTTTTCAAAATTTAGAATGACCACTTTCCAGATTTGACAATACCACGGAATTTTTACAGCTGATGTATCTTTTAACCATCTAAATAATACCAAAAACTCAGATTTTTTTAAGTGGTGCAACAATGTCAAATATACAAAAAACATACGAATATATATATTTAGGTTGTTAATTTATTTATAGTAAGTCCTCATCGCTGTTTTCGTTTAAAGTGGTACATACACCAGTTGATTTAAATATATTGGTCAGCATCTCGGCAGGCTTAATGATCCTTGACTTAAACCTTGCATTACTCAGATAGAATATAACTGCAGCTATATGTGAGCAACAGCCAACTGTTCGCATGCCATTAGGGCAGGTGCAATAGTGACCCATTATGCAGTCAAGAGTTTGGCCATTACGTGTATATTTGATGAAAATGTGATATGTTTTTATACTCTGTACCGTAGGTACATAGAGTATTATAAGTTTGTGCAAAAGTATGTAACATCCAGAAGGAAGCATCTCCGACCCCATAAAGTATATATATTCTTGATCAGCATCAACAGCCGAGTCGATGTAGCCATGTCCGTCTGTCCGCCTGTCCGTCTGTCAGTCTGTCCGTCTGTCTGTCCGTATGAACGCACAGATCTCAGAGATGGTAAGAGATAGAGGTTTGACATGTATGGGACATATGCTTCTTATGTCTGCAGGCAGATCAAGTTTATTTTCAATTTTGGCCACGAACCCACTCGCCCCCGCAATATGGAAAAAGCTCATGTCTCCCACAGTTTTGAGATAGGTGGCTTGTTCCTTCTGGACATATTTAGTTATTAGGACCACTTATCGATCCGCCAAAGAAATGAAAAAGGTCGGATGACAGTTTTCGAGTTCTGAGCAAAAGACAAATTTTCTTGGTACAGAGTATGTTATAGTTGGGCTTGACCGACTTTCTTTCTTGTTTTATTAATGTGATTGAATTTATAAGTATCCGCAGTAAGCTCGGACTTTCGTTGAAGTACTCCATATTTATGGTGTCATCTGTATTTTGTAATTCCGCCAAATAACAAATCGATTGCGAAAACTGATATGATCCGCCAAAATATATTTTAAGCTCACTTTCGGAGAATTCAGGGAAGTCAAGTAGATCGGAACTGTTAATATTAGCGAATTTTACTTTTTTTCTAATCAGCCCTTCTCTTTCCACCTCATCCGCCAACAGATTACCAGCATTCATCTTTTTCTTAAAATGTTCTAAGATTTGATCAGAAAGCTCACGATCACTAGTGAATCGTGTCAACTTTCCCACCGAGAAGCTGGTATTTTTGTTTCAAGATTCCATGCACAGCTTAAACTGCCCACCTGATTTTGGTCACAATCCGGGATTTATTTATTCCAAGGTCGGCAGCTGATTTCTTTTTCCCCTCAGAGCTGGCATAAGAACTTCATAGCCTCTTCCTTCCAATTCAG
>JAWNNO010006882.1:0-17590 GCA_035044985.1 Lordiphosa fenestrarum
TTGAAACCTGGAAATATTATATAACACTTATTCTTTTTTTTTTTAAATTTTTGCAACAATTGTAGTTTTTATTACTATTTCTTAGCTATTAATAAATACATTTGTTAATAAATAAATACAAGTTATTTGGCTAGCTTCTTCCCTTTCTGAGGCTCTGAGATTGAGTACTGCAATGATTTGTTTGCCAACTTTTAGCCTCTAGCTGTGGCAGCCACATTGGCCGCCTGCTGAGCAATGCCCAGGCCCTGGATGGTGGCATCTCGTGTGTGCTGGCCAATGCGTTCCTATTGCAAGAGAGGGAATTAGACACAATTCAAAGCTTAAGTGATGCCTTATAAACTTACAAGTTTCTTGCCAATCTTCTTGAGCCAACCAGCCTCCGATTGACCCAAACTGATGGCCATGATGAGAGCAACAAAGACAAAGATCTTGTAGAAGTTCATGTTGTTTGTATAAGTAGAAAGTATTCCTGCGAATGTGATTGTCTGTTGCTTGCTGTTGCTGCTGCTGCTTGATTTCAACTGATGAACAATTAGCCAAGCAGCTGCGCTTTTATTGAGCTGGAAGCTGATAAGAAAGCGACCTGCTATAGAGTAGGGGATTTTGTTTAAAATAAAGAAAGTCCACAAACGTTCAAGCCAGGGAATATAAAAATTTGACGACTCAGAAAAGGGAATCACATGAGCACGTTCGCCCTGTAAATTGGTATTTGCCTAGGCGAATATGGCAGATAAAGTGTGAATGCAAGTGCAAGATTAATGAAAACTATTGTTTTTGGGAGGCAGCTATATTTAATATACTCATTAACCATGGTACGAAGAGCACACAATGAGCTTAGGCAAAATATGTGTATGTGACATCTGCCGTAACTAAATATGAAATGTTTAGAGCTACAGGCTCTAAATGTAGACTGTTGTTACTTGATTTGAACATCAGGCTTTCAAGTGTCTTTCCAGCCATTTGACCTAAAATGGGTGTTCCAGAAATCTCTAGAGATTTTCGTATAAAACAAAACATACAATTGCTGGCCTTTATGTGTGAAATGTCTCCAAAATGCTGGGCTGCTAGATTAGATGACAAAAGTTGAGAGATAGGAAACCGACTGTTCAAGGCCAATTACATAATGCATTACTTCTTCATTACTTTACCTTCAGTATGACGGAAATACTCCCTTACAGCCTGGTTTACTTTGCCTGACCGCTTCGTGGACTGAGTGCACACATCCTGCATTACTGGTAGTAAAGGATGTATGCAAGAGCCGAACTGCCATCGGATTCCCATTTCAAATGCGTATAATTTCATTAAAATTGTAATGCGGATTGTTCGCTGTCCATTTACTCTTCCTTTCGGTGGGTTTAAAGCCTACGGTTTCCCTTCTCCATAATCTAGTAGCTGCAGCGTTGCTGTCACATCTGTTGTTTACATCTAAAGCTCTATTAGTTTATTTCAAAATTCAATAGTTTAAACGAGAATCTCTAGAGATTTCTGGGACACCCCCGACTAACTAGATTTCAGAATTTTCAATTGATTCTTCATAATTGGGAACATTTAGTCAAATTATAGATTGGTTTGTTATACATATGTTAGTTTCCAACAAAACGTTACTTAACTTTCATTCAAAGAAACGTTTTCATATCCACAAAGAAGTCACAAAACGCTGCGAATTAACCATTTACAGTTTTGCCCTTGGCGGGGGACCCAAAACAGGCAAGGGGACTTTTGTTGCCAGAGCAATCAATTCAGGCCCTGGGATTCACAAAGATCAGATGCAGAGTCGGCAGCGTGCAATCAGACAAAGCAACAGGCACAAATTGATAACTAGCCCACACGACGCTGATAAAGAGCACCTCCAAAGGGGAACAATAAAAAACCGCATGTCTCATATTTCTTTATGACAAACCATTCAGATGATCCGTCAACGACACGTCACTAGGCAGTCACTTAAGCTCAATTCCATTTGCATGTGGGTGTGTGTGTACGAGTAGAAGAAAACAAAAGCACCACAAAATTTCATTCATAAATTGATTCGTAGTAAAATGTTTGTATTCCACCTATTGCCAGTGTCCAGTGGTCAAACGTGTTTGGTGATTAGCCGGGGGCACTTAATCCATTTCATTCATTTCCTATTCGTTTGCTGCCAGAAGAGTGGGAACTTTTTTGCAGAAATCTACTAAGGTGGTTGTCATACCCAAGGAATCCCATTATGATTGGGGTTTCTTAATTCAAAATTGTGTTGCCAGCTTATTAGAAGGGGTATTCACATGTATGTTGTAAGATTTCTGCGAACACATTTGAAATTAGTGTTAAATTTTGAACGAAATTAAATGGCCATTCCTCCATCACCTGGGCAGTACTTTACCCTTGCAAAGGGTATTATAATTTTGCCCAGAAGTTTGCTAGAATAGAAATATTCATTTCCGAACCCCATAAACTATATATATTCTTGATCAGGGTGCTTTGTCTGTCCGTCTGTCTGTCTGTTTCTACACTCAAAAAAAAAACAGCCAGAATCGCCCTAAAATTTAAAAATTCGCCCTAAAAAAGGGGTCAAAGGCGATTCGCCATATATTTTAGAAAAATGATTTCTTAAAAAAAAGACTGAGACTTTCTGAAATTAAGGAAATGTTTACTATAAGCCAGAAAATATTTTCTTAATTGTAGAAAAGCATTTTCTAAATTTTAGAAAAAAATTTCTAGATTTTAGAAAAAAAAACATTTTCAACTTATATAGACAGAAAAGGGAGTGAGGGGGGACTGGAAAGAGAAGAGGAAGGAGACTGCAACACTGAGAAGCCTATAGCCTATAACCCCTTATATATTATTTTTATTGGATATTGTCTTTCTGTTGGTTCAACTACTAGTAATCATTATTTTAGTTTTTAACTTTACCTTGCCTGGGACTCGAATTCGGGACCTCGGGGAAACTTCAACACGAAAGGCATCTTACCGCACTCGACTACCAAGCTCGCACGTGAGGATAGTAAATAACGCAGTCAAATGCTAAACACTCTGCCAGCTGCCTCTTTTATATTCCGAAAGCAGGGAATTCGAACTTGAGAATTACATGCGGTGGTCTTTTTCAATTTTTCTAAATTTTAGGGCGGCTTTCTAGATTATTTTTCTACATTTTAGGGCGATTTTCTCAGCACACCAAATATTAGTTGCCCCTTTTATATTCCGAATGCACGGAATTCGTACTTGAGAACTACAAGGGGTGTCTTATTAATATTTTTCTATTCTTTAGGGCGATTTTCTAGTTTTTTATACCCTGTTCCCATTGAAAATGGGAAAAGGGGGATCATGAAGTTGTGCGAATGTATGTAACAGGGAGAAGGAAATTTTTCCGACCCCATAAAGTATATATATATTCTTGATCAGCATGAACAGCCGAGTCGATATAGCCATGTCCGTCTGTCCGTCAGTTTTCGTCCGTCCGTCCGTCTGTCCGTCTGTCTGTCTGTATGAACGCGTCGATCTCAGAGACTATAAGAGATAGAGCCACAAATTTTTGCACGAAGGTAGATTTATGCTGTACGCAGATCAAGTTTGTTTCAGATTTGAAAAATTCCACCCCGTCCCCCTTTTATCCCCAAAAAACCTAGACCTCCTCTATAAATCCAAGACCTAAAAAGCCGTCAGATCCACAATTTTCAAGTTAGAGCCTCGTGGTTTAGTATACATCAAGCTAGGCTCAATATCTATCTATCTAAGTACAATCAGATCGGACCAAAAACACCGGAGTTATAAGCGAAACAGTTGAGCTGATAAAAGCAGTCCCCCAGTTGTTGATCAGGACTAGAAAAGTATTGCCTACATTTAGGATGACATCTTAAAAAATTCAAAAACAAATAAATGAAAATAAATGAACAGGGTATTTTGTGGTCGGGAAACTCGACTGCAGCGCCCTTACTTGTTTGTCTATATTTTAGGGCGAATTTCTAAATGGCTTGCCTAAATTTAAGAAATGTGCTTCCTAAAATTTAGGGCGTTTTTCTAAATTCGCCCTATTTGCAATGTATTTTTTTCTAAATTCAAGGACGAATTCGCCCTTAATTTAAGAAAGTATTGAGGAAAAAATATAGAAAAATACCCTAAATTTAAGAAAAAATAAATCGAATTTCTAAATTTAAGAAATTGTTTTCTAAAAATTCTTTTTTAGGGCTGTTTTTTCTAAGTATAAGAATAAACTGTCTGAAAACAAGAAAGAAATATTATTTAGGGTGCTTTTCTAAAAAATAGAAAATAAATTTTTTTAATGTAAGGGTTGAAGTGGCAAATTAGCAAGAGTTATCTGAAAATGGGAGCACAGCTGATAAAGTTCAAAGTTAAATAAAAGATATCGCGCCCATTAAAACTTTCCATTGCATATAACTTGACTTTCGTTCATTCGATTTTAATGAATCATTTGGCGGATCGATAAATAATGCTGATAACTAAATATGTTTAAAGGTGCAATACATTTATCTAAAAAACTGTGTGACCCAAGACATTTTCTCCAAACATTTGAAAATAAAACTTTATCTGTCTGTTTAAGTATAAGAAGTTAATGTTCTATATCTCTAAATTGTACAAAGAATTGCAGATCTGACAAACCCAAACGAAATTTGGTAGGAATAAGCAATGTTACATTAATTTTTTAGATGCCCTACGAATGCCCAGAATTACAAGGACACCACAGTTTATTTATACGAACTATCGGTAAAAATATGATTAAAATTTCAAAATGAAAAATCATTTTATTGATTTCAATCATTAAAAAGCACTAGCTGCCATTAAAAGCTTCTCAATGGGGTTCCGTTTAATCAAGATTTCTGGCATGCCACATCGAATATTGATGTATTTGTAAACTCATGACCAAACATTTTCGATGCCTCTCCTGTGCGCTTTTTGGCCCGTGTCGGGTTCAGTGTGCAGTGGCCACTGCGGTTGCTGTTGCGGTTGTCAGTGTAAATATTTTGCCATTTGGGCTTTCTCTTGGATTAGTTTCATTTATTTCATCATTTGCGCGGGACACTAAACGCATGCAGCGCTCCCGTCATGTCCCACTCGGTGTCTGTTGCCAACGAGGGGGATAAGAATTTAATCAGGCCGCTGGGGACTGTAAAGCGCCGCCCGCTGCTCAAAAAGCGAAATGTAGGCGCTGCCCGAAAACTCACAAATTTCCTTAAGCGAAATGCTGAAAATGTGCCCCAAAAATGATGACGATGACGAGGTTGCCCGCCAGCCAGTCAGCCGGCTCTCTGGTTGCTATTTGATTTCCTTTTGCTCCTTTCGTGTTGTTTTCTTTCCTATTTTATTATACGTTACAAGTGTGTGAAGTTGTAATTTAAGTGCGGGGCGTTGACACGCCCACCAGCGGCATTTGATGTGCATTAAATGCCGCCCCTCAGATGGCTGAGTGGGGGAACATTGATTTTTGGCATGCCTTTAAAGCAAATTCTTTTCACAAAACAATTTTCTTTCCGAATTATTGACGGGATGCCATGGCCGCATGTTTAGCTATTGACATGGATCTAACGTTTAAACGGGCAAACAAACTGGACACAGCTGAAACCGGGGCGAGGGGCGGACAGTTTGAGGCAGTGGGTCTTAAAACGAGAACATTGCTAATGCCTTGGCCGATGACCACAGGTGAGGCTCAGGGCTGACTCCCCCTCCGGTGGTCACAATGTTTGAAAACTTTTCATTTAGCTTGGCAGGCACATATGCCGTATATATGGGCCACAGGAAAGGCTACAAGTGGGTGGAAATGTACAGGCACTTCGAAACTAGCGAACATTTTAAAGAGCACTCAAGTGGCTTAGTTCAATAAAAGTTCATTGAAATGTTCACCTGCTTGTAGTAATTTGGCTGCAGGATATGCATTTGCCAATCAAATTGGCAAATGTAAAATGAAACTGCCTCAAGGCTATTCAAGTACGATACGAGTATATCTGCACATAACCACATACTAGAGAGATAACGGAGAGACGAAAGAACAGATATATATTTTAAATTGAACCCTTAAAAAAAAGGAAAGGAAATAAATTTTTAAAGGAAGAGCAGTCGGACTTCGGGCCAAACTAATGCTACGGCCTGGTAATAGCGCACGGAAAAAAATACTGATGTGATCTGTGGTTCAATATTATATTTTCTCATATCAATAAAATGCCGATATTATACACTGGAAAATGACGTGTGAGAGAATAGCAAACTGATATTTTTCGAGCATATAAAATTAATTTTTTAAGATCAAATTGATATTTTATAATATCATTTTGTCACAAAAAAAAAAACAAAATATATTGGATATGACAGGTAAATCATCTTCCTATTATTAAGAATTATAAAAAGGCAGCGGATTTTGCATATTTGCATATTTTGAACCGCTATTCCGATCTAAATTCTGATTGCACACATTTGAATTGTATTGCAGATCGATCTGAGATCGCTTACAACAGTTTTCATATTTTTATATGTTAGAACATATTTTTAGGAAGTTACATATTTCAGATAATTTATTATCTTAGTCGGCTAGAGGTTTATCTGTGCTTTTAGTGCTTTTGTGTTCACCATTTTGATGCTTTACTACAAACTTAATTTCTATTTATTAACTTGCCCAATCAATCAAAAATTTGTGATAATAAAAAGCATTTGCTTCGAAAAGGACAATACAATTTGCATTCAATCTGCTTCGTAACTTTGTCAGCGCTGGTTTAAAAAAAAAACTGCGCTAGAACGTCACATCCATTTAAATAAAATATAAATATTCTTATTAATCTAAGAAATAATTTTTTATTCCTTGAGAAATGTGTTAAGCAACAACTTCCGGAAGAAAGATCATTAAGAAATGCCTATCTAGATAAGTGCTACAATACCAAAATGGTTTGGAATGCTTTGGTTAAAGATAGTTTTTAAATGTTAGACTTTAGCTAGAACCCTTGTTCTACTAGCAAAACAATAAACATCATTCAAGAAATGTGATCATGAATTCTTGTACTGACGATTGAGGATTACGCTCAAAGAACAGCTAATTGAATAGCGTGCTTGCTCTCTTGGTTGTCCCTTTACATTATGGGCAGTTTTCAGTGTGTACACTCAGGGGAAAAATACACTGACATTTTAATATTTACACTTTTTGACTTGAATATTATCACCATTGATTTAGCGTTAGATATGGAAAAGTTTTAACTTACTCTGGGGGGGACTCGAAATCGGGACCTCTGGACTTGGAACACGATTGGAATGCCGTCTCAACCAGTTGTGCCATCGCGTATGCTGGCTGAAAGACGGCTAAACTACTACTTATATTGAATAGCCTAAAAGTATTCATCAATATATTTTTAGCATTTTGCTAAACTACGACCGCTTGTAGTTCTCAAGTTGGAGTTCCCTGCTTTGGGAATATAAAAGGGGTGACTAGAATTCGCCGTTTTAAAATGTTTTTAGGCAAATTCAAAGTGATTTTTAATTAATTAAAATACAACAGGGGCATAGTAAAATCAAATATGATTGTGTTAGGTGTTACTTTGCGATTTTTGCCTGAGTGTATATATAAATATAATGGCATATAAACATTCTACAGCACAGAAAGAAATTTTGGGGCTTACCTGTGCCATTTATAAATATATATTTTATAAAATTTATTTTTTATAACAGGACTTTCTAAAATCTAAATACATATTTTATAAAATTTATTTTTTATAACAGGACTTTCTAAAATCCTTAATTGTCATTTTCTAGATTTTATAAAAACATTTCCAGCTTTTAGAATACAAAAGTATTTTCTTACTATTTAGATGGTAAAGGAAATGAGCGTAGAGGAGACAGAAGAGAAAGACGGCACTTAGACGCGTATAGACCCTAATATATATTATTTTAATAAGATATTTTCTTTGTGTTTTTCTCTAACATTTTTTTTCTAAAAATCACATTAATATTAGTAATCATTATTTTTTTATTTTTTAACTTTACCTTTGTCTGGAACTTGAAATCGAGACATCGGGGAAACTTCAACACGAAAGGCATTTTATCGCATTCGACTACTAGGCACGCACGTGAGTCACAGTATATAACGCAGACAAATGCTAAGCACTCAGCTGCCTCTTTTGTATTCCGAAAGCAGGGAATTCGGACTTGAGAATTAGAAGCGGGGTCTTTTTAAATTTCTTAAATTTAGGGCGTTTCATTAAATTCGATGGTAGTCGCCCTATTTTAAGACATCGTGCAATGTATTTTTTTCGTAATTCAAGGGCGAATTCGCCCTTAGTTTAGGAAAGTATTAAAATACCCCTAAATTTAAGAAAAATTAGTCCGAATCTCTAAATTAAAGAAATTATTTTCTTAAAAATCTAATCTTAGGGTTAGCTTTCTAAGTTTACTTGAAACTGTCTATAAACAAGCAACTTTCTTTTCTTCAGATCCAAATATAACCAGTTTGCGAGAACTTCCTCCGAAAAAACTAAGATTGCTATCCCCATATGTGCTTGAACTGTTGATTCCACCTTCAATTCCAGAGTCAAGTCAGATTTATTTTAATAATACAAGCGATGCACCATACGATGATGACTAATTTGAGTTTAAATAGATGCTAAAAATATAATAAAGAATAAAAGAAAAATAATGCTTATGTTATGCGATAAATAGTTTTAAATAACTTAAAACAATAAATAAACAATCAATAAACAATTCATAAACATTTTGTGTTGCAGCAAACAATAAAATAGGCAGAGCAACGGTGCGACCAGCTGTTTGTATATCGATAAAAATATTGATAATTTCATCGGGGCTGAGCTCGCGGTTAAAGTTGACCGGTGGATGAGCAGCGTTTAAGTTTGTTCCTCCGGTTGAGACACTCAAATTTAGATAAAGTGCCTGTCAAGTTGACCAACCGGACTTTGAGAAATCGGGCCTAAGTTTGACAACTATTATGGAATTTCCATGTTGACACAGAGCGTCGTCAATGTTGGCGCCGCTTTTAAAAGATTATCCAAAAATAAATGTCTTTGTCCAAAAATGTATTCACATTAAAAATTTAACTACATATTCACTATCGTTTTTGAACAAATCCGCCAATTGTTTTTTCTAAATTTTGACTTTGAATTCACAGTACGCGACTCCGAAAGCAACAAACTGCCAGCCAAATCAAATTCGTTTTTCGACTTCAGTCAACTTTTGATATACGAACAAGGCATTCTGCGAACAAAAAATCCACTGGGCCTCCATAAAGTAGCTGAAGCTTAGTTTCCAAGATGCCTGCTTAGTAGCGTCTGAGGATGCACCTTTACAAGCTGCTTTTAGTTTCAAAAATCACTCTTCGCGATAAAGGGCCTTGCCTCCTATTATAA
Organism: Lordiphosa fenestrarum; assembly: GCA_035044985.1. Classification (NCBI taxonomy): domain Eukaryota; kingdom Metazoa; phylum Arthropoda; class Insecta; order Diptera; family Drosophilidae; genus Lordiphosa; species Lordiphosa fenestrarum. The sequence goes on from JAWNNO010006882.1 coordinate 9,327, forward strand.
AACAAGAAGAAATGTCGGTCAAGCCCGACTATAGCATACTCTGTACCAACGAAATTATACGCCCTTCTTTTTAATACCAAAATTTAAATTTAGAAAGGTCGCCCCCTTAATAGATTCCTTTTGCATTTTAAATAATACAATACAACAAATGGATTGAAGCACGCCCAGAGCACAAATATGTGCAAAGAGCAATGATGTCACACTCATCAAAACTCTCAAAAAAAGCTGGAAAATATTGAGAACAGGCCCCTGGGGAGGGCTTCAGGCCGCTTAGAACCTCTCCTAGATCCATTACTGCTATAGTATGAGGCAAAGTTTAGAATAGAGGTCATAATTTGTTAAATGTAATGCTTCTTTCTGCCTGTTATATAAATTTGCACGGCTTTAGTATACCGTTTTTACTCTTGGAGTAACGGATATAATTAGTCATTGACTTATAGTGCGTCAATATCGGTGCCTGAATTGTCACCAGCGAGGTTTTTTACAATTATTTTAAAGACAAAAATAGAGGAAGTTTTTCGACCGATCGTTCCTTGTTGATGATCTCATACGAAATGTAATTGAAGACTTATATTACACCAATAAATTAACATGATTTGTTTTGAAGAAATTTTCTTGAGCACCATTAAAACGAACAATCTGCATAAATAGCAGTGGCAGGACAAGAAGCAAAAACATTTTTTTAACAATCGCCTACGACTCTGGATAAATGATAATGAGTTTCAAGTATGAATTTAAATAAATCAAATAAAAATTGTATGTGAATGACTCTTTGGAATAGCAGTGGGACCTTCTAATCTAACCGCCTTCCTTTCGAAAATGATGAACCTTACCGAAAACCACAATGAAAAACGTTCAGTTTTCTGACAATGATACTTACTAATTTGGGAATTTAAATAGTTTCCTAAAGGTGGTTTTTATACGACATTTCGCTTGACCATCTACATCCTTATAGGCTAATCACACTGAGCACATCTAACATATAACATCCCACATCTTTAGCTTAAATGCTTAAATGCTGAATAACTTTTTGCTATTATAACATTATTAACATAATTAAGCTATTGTTTTGTCAAATTATTAAGTGGCGTAGTGTCTTATAGAAACATGCTCCAAATATGACAAATTTCTGCCAGGCAAAGTTTTATGACTCATGATGTTGGATGATAGATGTGTTCAGTGTGAATAGCCTATTAGCGATGCCGGATCGATACAATCTTTGAAGATGACTTGATACAATTTTAACAACATTTTATACTACGTCTTTTTATCTTCTGAAATTGCCCGCTGACCTCTAGTGGACAATATATTAAATTTTCCTTAGTTCAACCTTATCCACTAGAGTTTTTTCTTCTATAATGTGATAAATAGGTCGTGTAATTCCTCTAGAAACTTATACACGAATCCAGTAAGTCCACCTTCTAATGATTTTAAAGATAGTCAAATGGTTTACAGGAATTCAATTTCCAAAGTGTGCGAAAACTCACATTACGACAGAAATCAAAGTATTTTATAACGTGCATTTATGAACTACTGGACCGAACCGAAGCCGCGGTTCAGTTAGCTCCAAAAATCATGTAATGAACCGAACTGGCGGTTCAGAATTTGTGTGACCCCTTAATCCCCTTAAATCCCATAGTTTCGAAGTAAGCGCAAGAACTCGTCGGGCTGTGATGTGTACCCATCACTGCTTCCATCATCTTGGATCAGTTTAGACATCAACTAAGCATCAATTTCTTAAATCATTTTATTTTTTTTTAAAACAGAAAACTACTTTGATTAGGTTCTCCACTTGGGAATTCGTTTTGAGTTTCTCATATACTTTTTCCCGCGAATGTTAATTTTCCGCTTGAGTTGTGGGAATTTATGATAAGATAGCGACTTTAAGGCAGGCTACCTTGGTCGTTCAGTCAGCTGGTCGGGGAGAGCAATTATTTTTAGAGCAATTTTCTCGTGTGTGTGTGTGTGTGTGTTTGTGTAGGCAACCTATTCTGGGCTAACCTGTCTGGCCTAAGGAGATTTTTGCCAATCAATATCCGCACTCCGAAATCAATAACAACACTTCACGGTGCCTTTTCTAGACGAGCCACACGAGGTGTATGATTGATTTAATTGAACGCACAGATTAATGGAGCCAGCTGAACGCGTGTTAACGAATGGATCCCGATTGAAACTTACCTGAGTTAATGTTCCACAGCTGCTGCGGCGGCAGCAACAGTTGACAATCGTCGGTTGTTTATGACTCGATGGCCATCAAGCACAGCGCGCACAGATCTCCGGATGGCAAATGTCTATTTCAATGTCAATGTTTCTCTGTGTAAAACTGGGATTCCACGCAAGTGAGATGGACAAACCATTTACCACGAATGCCTGATAGGCCACAAAAAGATAACGCGCGACTTGGCAGTCCAAAGGATGAGCATGGACTGTGCCGTGACGGTGGCAATTGGCGCTTAATATACCACGGGAGCAACTGTTGGTCGTGCAGGCGAATATCGTAAACGATATCCGTGCTCGGGTGGGGAGCCGAAGTCGGTGCTCGGAGCTCGGCCAGCGGCTGACATCCTTCGTCTTGGCATTTGCTGTGGTTGTGCAACGATGGCAATGTCGTCGGCAGCTGTTTAACCATTTTTTCGGTTAGTTTTTCCTGCGCTTGCATTTCAATGACAAATTGTTGCATCTGCAAAAAGCAAGCCTCCGCCTGCCCCATTCCCCGCTGGCTCCGTTCTGGGGTGTGGGTAAATACTTTGGGGACTTGGCTTGCAGTTTGAATCAATATTTCGCTTTCCCCTCTTTGTGTTTGTCAAATTGTTTAGAGTGATTTTGGTTGTTTATTCCGTAGCATACTTTTCAGGTGGCATTTGACAAGCTGATCTTGTATACATTTTTAATGCCAAACCATTTAAATTTATTGCACAACAGCCACAGCCAGGCAGCAACAGCAACAACAATGCCCGCCAACTGATAGCGAAAAGTTTAATGGGAAATGTAAATGTTCCGCCATTGTATGACATGCGACAATAAAATAGAATAAAAACAAAACAATGCTGCGATGCCGATGCCGATGCCAGGCTCAGGTCCTGGATCCTGCATAGGTTGTTGGCCGCGGCCTGCCTCCTGCCGTGGTATTTTTTTCAGCGGCTGCGGCCATATTTTACAATAATAACAACAACAACAGCAGCAATGACAAGCCACAGAGATACATAAATGCGGAGCTGAAAATGAAAGAGTCTAACAATGTGGCCGGGCCGCCTGTGGGTAGACTCACCTCTAAGTTACCGTTACCATTACGGTTATGTACACGACTAAAATGGCGAAGCCATCGAAGTCGCGTTATGCAGCCAAAGTCACAGACCTGATATAGTATTTCATTGCGTCTCGCTCATATGTCACGCTCCCGAGGTGTATGTGTCTGCGTGTTGGTGTGCGTGTGTGTGTGTGTGTGTGCCATAATTCAATTTCCCACACAGCATCGCTCGCTATGCATGGAAGGCATTGATTTGCCTTGTACGTACATATGTCTAAAGCTTTATGTTTTATGCGTGCGACTGAAAAGTTTAACGAAGCATAAACAAACATGGCCATCGATGAAACCCATTGTGTTTTTAGTGTCTGACAGTTATCATACGAGCAAAATGGATGAATGGAGCAGCCTACAAATGATATACTGTAGCAATAAGCGGAAATGGTAGGAGCTGCTCCACAAACATCACTTTTTTTTTTAACTGGAAAACGTAAAACAAAAATACTTGGAGTGATGATGTGTACTTGTTAATGGTAGATTTGAAGAAACCTGATATGCAGCCATGCTCCGGTTTTCTCTTATTTTTGCGAGTTGCGATTTCAGATTTTGTGTCATTTCAAATAACAAAAACAGCTGATGAGCACCACTACTCATTCTATCGATAGTCATATATCGATATATACCATGGCCAAATTGCAAATTGTTGTTATTGTGAGCAGTTTTCCATCTCGCTCAATTTGGCGTATTTCTATTTAATAATTGTTTAAAATATTGCCTTAATGCAAATTGAGTGGGAGAGTCCGTAAAACAAATCTAAAACGGTTAAAGAACTGAATAAAGATTTTTCCGTGGGCTGTCGGTTTGTGCATCAACCTATATTTGGCATTTTTTTTATTTCACGGACTCAGATGTCGCCGGTTTAAAAATGTCAAAAATTTGCGATTTCCGAATGACGAAGCACAAACTTTTACGATTTGGTGATCAAATTGCATAGTTTTTGCGTAAGTGAAATTGGGTGCATGGCTGATGATATTTGAATATAATTATAACACAGGTCTTGAGCATTTTCCAAGTCGATCATTTCATGGGCATTACCACAGTAGGGTCCACCGAGCCCCAGAAATTAAAAGTACAGAAAATTAAAATTTGTAGAAATTTTTTATAGTGAAACAATCCAAATAAACTTATGTAAGCCAATCTCACACTAATTCATTAGCCATTTCGATACTTTCAGAACCAAAGTCGAGCAAGCACAATTTTTCTTCTTTGGGTATTTAATTTTCATGTTTTTTTGAAAAAAGGTCCCATTGATCGGATTGATTTTCGTTCTGTAAAATCGTTTTAAGGTTACAACGAGTGTTAAATCCTTATTGTTAATATAGATAGTTTGTAAAACATAGATGTAGATACTTAAAGTAAATGTAAGAGATGCTGTATAATACTGAAAATGTCATTGAAGACCCTCTCTTATACTGCCATTGCTTGTCAACATGTTCGTTAGGCAACATTTGAATTATGCTATAAGTAAAGGTTATGCGGCTGCAGCGGCAGTTGAATAAATGTCTTGAAACGAAGGAGTTGTCTTGACGTTATTTGGCACCAGCTAGCAAGTAGGCTCACTATTACCGCGTCTCTAATTTAGTAAACTGTAACCCAGTAAAAATACTTATTGGAAATTTCAACGAGTTTAAAAGAATGAATATGAAACCATAACAAAGTAAGTGATGGCAATTAAATATTACTTTTTGCTTTGCATAATAACAGAAATCACTTAAATATTATTATGTCTCGTGCGCAATGTCACGTATCGTATCATAAGAAGAAGAAGAAGAAAAATAAAGACAATGTTTCAATAAAACTAAATCTTAAATACAGTAATAAGAAAAATAAGATAGGTCGCACTAATAAATTTTGCAATTTTCACTGAGCACCACTTCCATGTTTGGTCACGTGCGATTCGCTTTTAGATTGACTTTAGCTTGGAACCACCAATAGGCCTGCCAACAACTTTACCATTAACTAAAGTGCTCCGAAATAGCTCTAAGTTAAAGAAGCAGAAGAATGAAAATATAGTTTACCTAGACTCTTATCCGCCCTATATGCGTACGACGAACAGTGTAAGATTTTGGAATTCTGGAAAAACAAACATCATTTGCAGCCGTAGTTTAAGAGATATCGAATTGAAATTTGGAAAAGAAGTTTTCCCCATAATTAAGTATAGTTCTGAGATAAGCAGCATTGGACCAAAACTAGAACCTCCTCCCATTCAACTACTCATTTTTCATCACAATTCTTATATGGGAGCTACATGATATAGTCACCCGTTTTTAATGAAACTAAGTAGAATTGTAAGGATGTATCAAAAATTATTCAATAACAAGTTTATAATCGCTTTCACTGAAAACATAAAAGATGTAATGAGATCACTGCTTCTTTAGCTTTGAGCAGAACTTTTTACAATGCTTCTTTCGAAATTTCATCTCAGTGGCCATCATCCAATGATCTTCAGCTATATTGCTTATAAGTTCCTTACATTTGCGCTGTTGTGTTCTCAAGGATCTTTCTGAAAACTGTTTTTCTTCTCTTCCACGATTGTAATTTTCTTTTCAAAGAGACAAGGAAGGCACAATATCGAGAACAAACACTGCAGAATGAATTTTTAGTTTTGGACAACCAGAACTATCAAGCAAAAATGTTCGATTATAGTGTTTTCTTTTATTCCACCTCACTTGAAAATCATAGCTTAGCTTTTTTAGACGAGTATTTAACTTTTAATAGTTAACATCGCATCAAAAAAAATTTGGACGTGTTATCTAAAATTGATTCAAGCATTGCAGTCTTGTGGTTTTCTAACCAAATTTCGAAAAGAGCTTCGGTTGACATATCCCTCATTGTAAACGAGAGCGTAAGTTAAAGTCGGCCCTGCCCGACTTCGAAATAACCGTTACTCAAGGCAGTTAGTGTTTAATAACCTCATGCGGCTCAGATAAGTATGCAACGTTTCTTTAACTCTGCCATTTATTATCCGATCTTTATGAATGTGAGATTGTGCATATTGGCCACATGCACTATACTGCGAAATCTGAGTTCGATAGCTTACAAATTTTAGGAGATATTCAACATTTTTTATTGCTGGGGCGGGAGGGGGCGTGGTTAAAATTTGAAACAAACTTGATCTGCCTGCAGACAATACTAGCTTACATCTAAAATTTGGTTGCTCTAGCTTTTCTAGTCTCTGAGATCTAGGTGTTCATACAGACGCACAGAAAAAAAGATCACGATATTTAGTATCAATCGGGTATTTTTCAGTATCGAATCGGCCTTCATCTGAAGAATACCCAGTTGATATGATCGAAAATATCATTGTGAAATGTTTCAGATCAACAATCTGATATTTGTTAATATCCCTGATATATTTTTATAGTATCAATGTATTTTCACAATACCTGTACGACATGGCTGAAATATTTAATATATATTTTTATAATATCAAAGCGGTATTAATGTATTACCAATGGGGTGTTATGGCATGTCACCAAATTTTCGTGCGATCTGGAAACCAGCCTTTTATATAAAATTAAAGGTTTCAAGACATAATGATTTATGGTTCATCGCAGGAGGCAGGGTTTCAGTTTAAAGTTATGCGAAAGAATAACATGAACACGAATTTACAAATTTTTGTGTTTTGCATGTGCTTATCGAAGCACACTTCTCCTCTTTGCTGTCGAACAATCAAAAGCAAACAAATACCAAACAGGTGTCATATTGCCCACAGCTCACAGTGGGCGGCTTGGCTGATCTAGCGTAACGAAATAAACATGTTCAACTTTGAAAATCTGACAAAATTGGATTTCCCATCGATACCAAAATGTTAATATGGCAAATCGATAACGTCAATTCCAATAAAGTTGGTATCATTATTCAGATGTGAGATTTCGAGCTCAATATATATATTTTGTTACACGTGCTTAGTTTGTTGTGAAATATTTCTCTGTATTTCAGTCTTTTGATCATAACTCAACAACCGTTCATCCGATCTTTCGATTCCTTGTGTCGCGCTGAACGACAGCGCAATTCAAGTTCAATTCCTAGATAGGAATCAAGTGGAGGCCTTTGTACCATCTCCCCCTTGTGAAGTAATACAGGGTGGTCCATTTAAGAATTGGAATTAATTTTTGCTATAAAAAAAACGGGTCGATATTTTTCAAAGGTTGAACATATATTGGAAAGGATGGTTCATGTCATTTATTTATAAAAATTAATTTCGGTCGAATGACCACCCAATTTTTGAGATTATTTTCAATTGATCCGTCACGTATGTCAGCAATAGCAACCCGAATCTCGTTCTTCAACATTTGTCCTTCACCGCTCCCCAAAGATAATAGTCCAACGGTGTCAGATCACAGCTTCTTGTCGGCCAATTCACATCTCCATATTTGCTGATTATTCGATTTTCGATTCGGATGGTCAATTGGCTTTAGCTGCTGCACCAATTGAACTTTGTATGGCTTCAGGGCAAGGTCTGTAAGTGCGCGAAATATCCAATTGTTGAGATCGACGGCGAGTTGACGTCGATGGTTGTTCACGCACGTTTTCAGCAACCGCAGCAATGTTTTCGGTCAAGCGCACCGGACAAGTACACAGAGAAAACGAGAGCGTAAGTTAAAGTCGGCCCTGGTCGACTTCGAAATACCCGTTACTCAGTTCAATTATTGTTTAATAACCTCATGCGGCTCGGATAAGTATGCAACATTTTTTTAACTCGGCCATTTATTATCCGATCCTTTTGAAAATTTGTGAGATTGTAGATATTGGCCACATAGAGTACACTGCGAAATCTGAGCTCGATATCTTAAAAGTTATTCAACATTTTTTATTGCGGAGGCGGTAGGGGGCGTGGCCAAAATTTGAAACAAACTTGATCTGCCTACAGACAATACTAGCTTACATCTAAAATTTGGTTGCTCTATCTCTTCTAGTCTCTGAGATCTAGGTGTTCATACAGACGGACGGACGGAAG
>JAWNNO010006895.1:0-22186 GCA_035044985.1 Lordiphosa fenestrarum
GTAAAGAACTTAGACTCTCACACGTATTCCCAACCGTATTCCCAATTGATTCTATGGATATTCTTCTAGGTCGAAAAGGATTTTCCATTCCATTCAAATCATTAAGTCATTTGGCAACTCTTCGATAATTTTGCTGGACCTCTGTGATTTATGAACTACTCAATATATTCCCTTCATGTTCATCTAAATGTACAATCTCTTTGCGGGTGCAACTGTATCTGTTATCTGATAATTGCCTAATGTATCTTGTAGAATGCTTTGTAGTTTCGATTAAGCAACTTCCTGTTCCCTTTTGTTGTAAGTTAGTTGTTGCCGGCGGCTGCGGCGGTGGCCCGGCGGCTGGTGTTGCCTTCTGATTAAACATAATTTATGTTGGCCAAGTGGCGACCATTAGCGCCACGTCGCCATCGCCAGCCTTGTCGTCCGCCACGGCGTCGTCGTTGTCCATGATAAATGCGCCGCATTAGCGCGCAATGCGAGCAAACAATAAATCCCTCCCCATCTTCAGTGCCTCCTCTGCTCCTTTCTCCTGTTCCATATGATCGGTTGGCCTGGGCGGCTGGCGTTTCATTTAGTTAATTTCGCTGCGGGAATTTTAAATCATCTTTAAATTAGGGTCATGCAAACTCAATAAACCAAATGCGGAAGTGTGCGGCGAGGTAAGCTCGGTAGCTTGGGGAATGCTCCGCACTCACACTCCCCAACTCTCCCTGCATCCTCGCTGTGTGTGTGTGTGCCACTAATTGAGTTGTTGCTGCACACACACTCACACATACATACAGAGTGAAGCAACATTTGCCACAATTTGGCAAACAAATCACGTAGGAGCTGGCGTTGCCTCGCCGACCCCCCGCTACCCCGCTGCTGCACTCCCACTTGAGCTGCGCTCATTTAAACTCGAACGCTTTGTTTTTGGCTGATTCCATTCGACTCGGCCATACACTTGGAGGATTTGATCCATTTAATCAGCCGAATATTGCAAATAATTAAGAGATATAATCAGCGTCATCGGGTGGGGGTTTTGGCATGGGAGCGGTAAGTATTCTGGAGTCATTATTTCTAGCAGTGGGTGAGGAGGTACAAACATGGTGAGCAAACTACTCTTGACCTATCCAAAGGGTGGTTTGTTGGGCTAACACTTTAATTCCATTCCCTAACTCAACCCATTAGAGTGCTCCGCTCGAGTGTTCCCCACATTTGTTTGTTCTCACTGGGACACTTGGCTACCTAGGTTAATTTTTTCATTCTTCATTCTTTTTCGATTTCTTCTCATTTCATTATACCCTTGCAAGGAGTATTATAATTTTGGCCAGAAGTTTGTAACGCATAGAAATATTCATTTCCGACCCCATAAACTATATATATATTCTTGATCAGGCTGACGAGCTGAGTCGATTGAGCTTTGTCCGCGCGAATTAGTCTCTCAGTTTTAAAGCCATCGAGCTGAAATTTTGCACAGAGTCTTCTTTTTGCTAAACACTACTAATATGTCGAAACCGACCGGATTCGATGACTAGATCTCATAGCTCCCATAGGAACAATCGGTCGGAAAACTGGTTTTAGTGAGAAAAACTTTTTTCTTTTCAATGGAAACGTCTTCAAACTTTGTAATCCTAGGTTTTCTATGTTTTTTTATAATTCTACCAAATTTTTTTAGAATCGGTCAACTATATGGTATAGCTGCCATACAAAAGATAGATCAGGAAAACAGTCATAGTTAGAAAAACTTTTTGGGTTTTAATGGTAGCCTCTTGAAATTTTGTATTTGTTTGTTTCACATGCTTTCACATAGTTTTACAAATTTGTGGCCAAATCGGATGACTATATCATATAGCTCCCATACAAATGATTGTTAGGAAAATGGGAAAAAGAGTATTTTTTGAAAATATTTAAGCAAGCACTTGCAAGTGTATAAAAACTTCGGCACAGACGAAGTTAGCTTGGCTTTCTCTTTTTGAAATTGTTTTGTTTTTGTTTAAAAAGTGATCCTGTTTATTAATTTCTGTAGAGCTCTTCTCACTTGCTTTGTAATTAAGGTGTTCCCAAGCGAAATTGGTGTTTTCAGTTCCTGCTTATCTTTTTAAGGCGTTCCCAAATACTGATTTGGTTTTCAAAGTGTTCTGCGAGTTTTGCAACTGTTCCCAGCTTGTACTGTTCATTGTGTGCATTTGTTTAAGGACTGTTCCCAGCCATAAAACTTTTCTTTAAAGCGTGCCTCAACTTGCTGGAGTTCTAAAGCCAGCTGACCTTTACACAGATATCTCCCACCTTCTCAGAATATTCCGGGGCTCTGACTAGCTCATTCAGATCATTATCATACAAAAGATCTTCCCTTTAAAGTATTTCCATTCCATTTCAATAATTTTCTACATTTCCCGTGGGAAATCATCTTTTCTCTGATCCTTCAATTCGGATTTGAGCAATCCTTCAGAATATTCTCCAACTTAATGTTAGTGCTGATGTTTACTTCTTCTTTCATAATATTCAAGCTCGAATTCCCCGCGACTCAGCTGAGTATCGGCTTCGATTTCGAGTCGAAAAACCTTCATGGCAAAGTCGACGGAAAAATTTACATTTATTTAATTTGCCTTGGCCCGAAAATGCAAATTTGCTGTTGCATTTGAAATGCTTAGCGCCTTTGTCGTGTCTCTCGCTTTGCATCCCCATTCCCCCCCCCCCCCCCCGTTTGAGGAACACTTAATGCATATGCATGAGTCTTAAGTATGGAGCGCCTACCCTCCCCCCTGGCATCCTTCCGTCCGCACTTTGCCAAATTATCGACACTTAAAATGTTGCGAGCGTGGCTTGTTCCCTGTCCTGGATTCCCCGTCGACGTTTATGTAATCTTAATGTTTATGCAGCTTATGCTTCATAAATTCGCTTCCCTTTTTGCCTGCTTTCCAGCGATGCGACGTCGTCTTCCGGTGCGGCGGTCGCCATTTTGCGCTCCGCGCCGGTTGGTATTTTTTGTTCCTCCGTGCACATCCGTTGCCATTTGTTTATTGCCAGTTTCATTGCTTCATTGCCGGCGCTGCCTCTGCCGGTGCCGGTGCCCCTGCCTTTGCCGCGGGGTTTTTATATTCGCCTGACGAAAATATTTTTACGACAAGTTTTTCGCGAAGATTTGCAACATTTGCAGAAACGGATGTGGAAGTGGCAGTGAAAGAACTTTGTGCGAATCAGCGCCAAAAATGAGCACAGCAGGATGGACAGGGGCGTGGCGGCACAAATGAAACGCACATTCGGGCCATAAAACGCTTAACGTGAAAGCGCGCGCACAGCTCGCCCCCAAAACTGACCCCACGTCCGGGCCCATCCGGAAGTTGTCAAGTTTTATGTTTACACCAGAGGAAGCGAGCGGGGCGAGCTGGCCGCCGCCCTCGTCCCTCGTTCATGAATTTTGCATGCGCCAGCAGAATGCAAAATTATAATTAGACAGCGCCGCTCCCCGCCGGTGCTCCCTCTTCTCTCTATCGCACTGGCTGTCCATCTCGCTCTCGCATTTGTGTGTTGGCTTTTCGCTCTTCTTAGTCCACGCACGTTCGTGCATAAAGTACATTTTATTAGCCTGCCTTTTGCATTCTCTGCAACCATTTCTAATCAAGCCTCAGTGCCAAGGACATGCCAACACAATTAGTGTGGCCAAAGTTGCGAAAGGACGCAGGCTTGGGCATGCCTTCAATGAAAGTGCGCATAGATCTAAGGCAATGTGTTTGAGTTATTGAAATATATTTAAACTTAACAAATAACCAATTCTTGAGATCTACATAAAATTGATTCTGTGAAAGGACAATTCTTCTTGCTGGCTCTTGTGATTTAGTTCGCTAATCTATCGACTCATTTTGAAAATCCTCTTTCCTTTACAGTAAAGCAGCGATGTTCAAGAAGAGAGGCTCTCTGGCGCTCTCTGTCTCTCTCCGACACACACTGAAGCATTACTTCGGCAAGCATTCGGCGTGAATTACCGAAAGTGTTCGGCCCCTGGGGGCTATGGGTGAACATCGCTGTGCTAAAGCCAGTTGGGAATTTCAAGAACAGACTCGCTTAAAAGTCGCTGCAGTAAAGTAGAGCATTTCATACTTGTGTCAAGAATGTTCCACTTTAGAAATGCGGTAAGAATGCAAGTTCTGGTTGCATGGAGCTTTGAAAACTCTACCTATAGTTAGCTAACCCCTCTCCCGTCGACTATTAAGCCCTGCCTAAGCACGAATCTATCTTATATTTCTATATTTCATGCTTTGTTCCAAAGAAATCAGCTCAGATGATTCACTTTCTGCCAGGGATGCAAACCACTCGAATATATAGACTGGTTCGGTTCAGTGGTTCAGACAGTTTCTGAACCGCCGGTTCGGTTCATTACATGGTTTTTTGAGCTGAATGAACCGCGGTTCCGGTTCGGTTCAGTGGTTCACAAAGGTACATTATGATTTCTGTTGTTATGTGACTTTTGCTCACTTTCAAATTGCATTCCTATTTGAATATCTTTAAAATCCTTAGAAGATTGTCCCAAATATATTATGTCCGGATTCAAAGGATTCGTCTATATGTTCCTTGAGGAACGATCTTCGAAAACAGAGAATGTCGGCTAGAAAAGATTAGATTAGAAAAGTGTAAAAACTCCCCTGGTTAGGATTGAATGAAGGTGAAGAAATATTACAGAAAATTCCAAATATTGTCCACTAGATGAAAGAATGTAGATTGATGGTATGTATATTAAGAGATCGGAGGGCAATTACAGAAGACTTGCAAGATTACTTGTTCTTAAATTTTCGTCAAGTCATCCTTAAAAGTTCCAGCATCGGTAAGAATGTAGAGTCAAACGAAATGCAGAAAAATGATCTTAGGGAAACGATTCAAATTCCCAAATTAATAAGTATCATTGGCTAGAGGAAAGCGAGTCCCGTCTTAAAACTCGTCAGAGAACTGAACCGAACCGAACCGAACCGATTTTTTTTGTGGTTTTCGGTTTGGTTCAGCAATTCTTAAAGGAAACCGGTTCGGTTTGCGGTTCGGTTCACCAGCTGGAATAAGCGGTTCGGTTCGGTTCAAAACCGGTTCGGTTCAGAACCGGTTTGCATCCCTGCTTTCTGCCTTACAAGCCACTATCTTAACGTATTTGGCCCGTATTCCAGCTTTTACTTATGCATTTTCATAACGCAGGGAAGGGCGGTAGGTGGACTGATATTTGCTAAGGCATAGAAAATTGGCAAGGCATTTTTAGCCAAGTTTAGGTGGGGGTTTCGCATCGAGGAAGAGTAGAATTCTATCGATAAACAAATAACGCAATAATGCGTTCGTGAGCTTTGGTGCCGTTCTGTTGGAACCATAAGTTGTACATGCCATAACGTAGCCTTCGTAGAAGCACAGTCCAATTATCAATTCGGCAGAAATATCAGTTCAAATAAAATAGAACAGTTTAAGGGCTTTCCTTGGCGTGAAACCAACTAATTCTGTTTAGAAAAAACGAGGCTTATTATCGCTTATGATGGCTATTTTACACAATTGAAAACAAATGCCAAAACTGCTTGCCTTTATAAAGGGTGTTTTTTTTTAGCAACACTGGTTTAAACAGCTCACGCACGTTTCGTGTTTTGTTTCACTGTCAAACATCTTCAGTTTGATCTATAATTTAACCATGAATCGTCTTACAAACGAACAACGCTTGCAAATTATTGAATTTTATTATCAAAATGCGTGCTCTGTTAAGAAAGTTCATCGCGCGAAAAACTGTGTTCAGTGACGAAGCTCATTTTTCAATGGGTACGTAAATAAGCAGAATTGTCGATTTTGGAGTGAATATCAGGCAGAAGCATTGCAAGAGCCACCAATGCATCCAGAAAAAGTCACAGTTTGGTGCGGTTTATGGGCTGGTGGCATCATTGGACCGTACTTCTTCAAAAATGATGCGAATCGTAACGTAACTGTGAATGGTGAGCGCTACCGTGAGATGATATCCAACTTTTCTGCAAGAGCTTGACTTGCATGACATGTGGTTTCAACAAGACGGTGCCACATGCCACACAGCACGCTCAACAATGGACTTATTGAGAGGCGAGTTCGGTGAACATTTTATTTCATGTTCGGGACCGGTCAATTGGCCGCCTAGATCGTGCTATTTAAAGCCTTTAGACTATTTTTTGTGGGGCTATGTTCAATTGACGCATTGGAAGACAACATTGAAGCATTTATTCGTGAGATACCGGCCGAAATGTTGGAAAGAGTATGCCAAAATTGGACTAAGCGGATGGACCATTTGAGGCGCAAGTTTAAACATTAAATTATATGGACCGTACTATCGATTCAAATGAAGATTTCATGAATTTTTCTGAATTTTATGTGTTTTTTTTGAAAAAATTTCCTATAGTGAAATGTAGATAAGATGACAAAAGTTGAGAGATTTAGAACAGACTGTTCAAGGCCAAATAGATTTGATGCGAACGGGTTTCCTACTCTATAATCTAACAGCCAGCAACGTTCCTGCCACTTTACAATTCGTCTACTATCTTACTTGGTTTTAATGAGTTCACCTACATTCTTTTGAATTTCGTATACTGAGCATATGAAGGCGACATCTGAACGCAGGCGACTATCAGCATCACGAGTGACAGTACGAGAAATCACAGCGAATAATTGAGCCAGGCTAGAGAACAGGAAATGAATTCAGATACGGACTCAGTAAGCAATGCAATGTAATCTAGAATTTCTTTGCTATTTTCATTCAACCAACACAATTTCTTGAAGGTTTTAAGTCAGCAGCTTGACTTGGCCACACACAGTTTTGATCCGAAAGCATTCCTCTTAAATTGTAAGGAGTGTTTTGGGTCTTAACTGGCTGGCATATTCTCCTCAGCAATTGACAGCATTACAGTTTCCATTTTGTCATCGTTTCGATGCTTGACTGTATTCGCTGTAAAGTTTAAGTGAAATTCTTTGCTCTTTAATCTACGAGAGTTTCTTGATTTCAACGCTGCAGAGAATGTTGTGCCCATTATGATACAGTTCATAGTTTTCCCTATTTTTATACTCTGTACCGTAGGTACATAGAGTATTATAAGTTTGTGCAATAGTATGTAACATCCTGAAGGAAGCATCTCCGACCCCATAAAGTATATATATTCTTGATCAGCATCAACAGCCGAGTCGATATAGCCATGTCCGTCTGTCCGTCTGTCTGTCCGTATGAACGCACAGATCTCAGAGATGGTAAGAGATAGAGGTTTGACATGTGTGGGACATATGCTTCTTATGTCTGCAGGCAGATCAAGTTTATTTTCAATTTTGGCCACGCCCCCTCCCGCCCCCGCAATTTAGAAAAAACGTCATATCTCCCACAGTTTTGAAGATAGATGGCTTGTTCCTTCTGGACATATTTCGTTATTAGAATAACTTATCGATCCGCCAAAGGAATGAAGAAGATCGGATGAACGGTTTTCGAGTTATGATCAAAAGACAAAATTTCTTGGTACAGAGTATGTTATAGTCGGGCTTGACCGACGTTCTTTCTTGTTATACTCTGTACCGTAGGTACATAGAGTATTATAAGTTTGTGCAAAAGTATGTAACATCCAGAAGGAAGCATCTCCGACCCCATAAAGTATATATATTCTTGATCAGCATCAACAGCCGAGTCGATATAGCCATGTCCGTCTGTCCGTCTGTCCGTCCGTCTGTCTGTCCGTATGAACGCACAGATCTCAGAGATGGTAAGAGATAGAGGTTTGACATGTGTGGGACATATGCTTCTTATGTCTGCAGGCAGATCAAGTTTATTTTCAATTTTGGCCACGCCCCCTCCCGCCCCCGCAATATGGAAAAAACGTCATATCTCCCACAGTTTTGAAGATAGATGGCTTGTTCCTTCTGGACATATTTAGTTATTAGGATAACTTATCGATCCGCCAAAGGAATGAAGAAGATCGGATGAACGGTTTTCGAGTTATGATCAAAAGACAAATTTTCTTGGTACAGAGTATGTTATAGTCGGGCTTGACCGACTTTCTTTCTTGTTGAATATCGCCTTCTAAGCAAAGTGTGGCACAGTTCGTGGCGTTGAGTAACTGATGAAATTTTCTGCCATTTTTTTAGACCCATTTGGATTACCATTTGGAATCTAACTGCTTCAAAAGATAGAAACCATTAGCCATGATTGTTCTACTCAATCCATTTTCCGTTGTCTCAACCTACCTAAAACTCAGAACAGAACAGCCCTTTGTAACCTTCACTTGCTGTAATGGTCTCTGGTCACACTCCGGCAGGCATAACGCTGCGTATGCGTAATAATTTTTTAGTTGTACCACGCCTCGTTTGGACCCCGGCAATGCAAATAAATATTCAATTGCGTTTGGTGGCGGCGGAGGCAGGACAAGCAACTGGGGAAGGGGGAGCCAAATTGCGAATTGCGCTCGCGCCCCGCCATTAGGCCAAGCCTCGACTAACCCTCCAACTTGGCCTTTTTGCGACATTAGAAAAATGAAGCGTCCTGCCGCAAAGGACAACTTCTGGGGGGACGGTTGGCATTTTCGTGTTGCGTGCTTTTGGGCGCATAATTAGATAAGCAGCGTGATGTCTAGCCGAGTCGCCCTGCCTGCCTGCCTGCCCCCCCTGTTGTCACAACAAGCCGCTGACAGATGGCGCGTCATAAAAACCGGAGCAACAATGCGACACCAAATGTCTGAGGTTAGGAACGCGCACAGCACTCGATAGGGGCGCGCACCTGGGCGAGGACACTGGCACAGAAGACATGCAATTATACGCAATCAACATAAATCATTCAAATTGCCTCCACCTCTGCGCCAACACCATCGCAGCAGCAACAACAACAATGGGAACATAGACCGGGCGTGGAAAAAAACCTTGGAAATGTACACTTTAGATGTGAATGGGCAGCGGGCGGGAGCAGCTAATTTGCAATTGAAATGACAAAGCCAAAGCGCAAATTCTGTGTCAACCATTTTCCGAGCGGCGCGGAAAACGGGAAATGCTTTTTGTTTTGTCATATTTCAAGAGACCACTGACACATGCGGCCAGGGCACGTGAATTGCGAACATTTTCCTAAATTTCCAACTCTTAAAGCATTTCATTACCCCAGCCAACCCACCCTCTGTTCAATAGCCCATTCACTCGTCTTGGCAATTCGACTCGACTCCGCCGTCCATTGACCGGCCTGGCAACACTTGTTAAGGCCAGACCAGAGCTCCGGCCTGTCATCATATCATCATGTCAATCACAAGCAGCACGAAACACTTTAGGCTGGCCGGTCAACTAAGCTGCCAGCAAAATGGCAAACTAAGTGCTCAAGAATCTGCTGCGCGAGCCATTAAGAGCAGTCCATCTGCCAAGGCCCACCCAGCCAACCGTATTTGCCGTCCGTCTGAAATCGAGTTGAGGTTGAGCCGGTCTACGTGCCAGAGGGGCCACGCCCATTTCCACTTGGTTGCACACTTAACGCATTTCATTTGGCGCCCGCCTTAAAGTATGCAACCTCGATTGTATTGTGGTTAGACTTTAAAACCATATGCTAGTCGATCTGGGAACACAAATCCGATAAGCAAACAGCCGGCACTGCCAAAGGGCAGGCCAGCAAGAAAAAAAACAGAGAGAGAGAGCAAAGCAAGGTGAGAAAAGCTGCAGTCAAAAGGCAGCTCAAGGCAAATGATGCAGGAGTGGAAGAGGAAACGGATTGATTGCTTAAATCGCATTCAGATCTCTCACTATTCTGTGTCCAGCTGTGATATGATTCATTTAATCTTCGGTTGGACTTGGCTAAAGGTTGAAATGGTTACTTAGACCAAATAAAAGGTCCCTTATGTTTACTTTTAGACAGTACAGGCAGGGTCATCCCTTCTTTGTTGCACAGAAAGTATCACAAATTTCAGCAGCAAAGTAAACTCTTGTTTTTTCGGGGACTGCTGAAATGCTGACCTAGGATGGTGCATCGTCTCCTACGTCTTCCTTCTTTATCAACTGAGCAACAACTTCTGCAGTAGCCATATTAAGCCTCGCGGCATACCTGCCTATAAAACAGTGTCCTGTGAGAACTCATACGACTGTAGTAGGAGTCATTCGGCCTGCCTGGACGCAGTAAAGTTCTTTTAAAATGAAGAGTGAGAATGAGTTGAGCCTAAAAATTTCACAAATGTGAGTTGATCTTCTTGGAGAGTGAGTGTTTGGTGGATCTGATCTGCCAAAGATTAAAAGACAACCAGAAAGAAAGTCGGTCAAGCCCGACTATAACATACTCTGTACCAAGAAATTTTGTCTTTTGATCATAACTCGAAAACCGTTCATCCGATCTTCTTCATTCCTTTGGCGGATCGATAAGTTATCCTAATAACTAAATATGTCCAGAAGGAACAAGCCATCTATCTTCAAAACTGTGGGAGATATGACGTTTTTTCTAAATTGCGGGGGCGGGAGGGGGCGTGGCCAACATTGAAAATAAACTTGATCTGCCTGCAGACATAAGAAGCATATGTCCCATACACGTCAAACCTCTATCTCTTACCATCTCTGAGATCTGTGCGTTCATACGGACAGACAGACGGACAGACGGACATGGCTATATCGACTCGGCTGTTGATGCTGATCAAGAATATATATACTTTATGGGGTCGGAGATGCTTCCTTCAGGATGTTACATACTATTGCACAAACTTATAATACTCTATGTACCTACGGTACAGAGTATAATTAGAACCACATCGTTTGGATGTTTAAGAGCCTACATCACACTCTGCCTGTTTTTGACTTTCGCTCAAAGCTAAGAGCTCTAGGTCGAGAGCCGTGAGCCATCAACCGTTTCTAGGCTCGTGAGCCACAGCTACGGCTCAGAGCTGAGAGCCATAGCTGTTGAGCCGTGAGCCACAGCTCTCGGCTCGTGTGCCACAGCTTTCGGCTAGTGAGCCATAGCTCCCGGTCCGTGAGCCACAGCTCCAAAGATTCCTCGCAATCGGATGAACCTTATAATTTTAAAATTTCGCTCTTTTTGAACCATACTAGAGCTGTGGCTCACTAGCTCCCGAGCTGTGGCTCCCAGCTCGGGGCCGAGTATTGTGGCTCACGAGCCGACAGCCTGTTCATGGCTCACGGCTCACAACCTAGGGCTCTCAGCCCAGAGCCAAGAGCCGAGTGCTATGAGCTGAATGCAATAGGTGGCTCTCGAGAGCTGCGAGCAAAGAGCGATTCCGAACCCCGCATAGAGACAACTGACTGCAGTGCAGAGCTGCCTCACAGGCTTAAAATGTCCTGTTGCTTACCTAAAAGGGTTGCAGCATCAACAGATCTGCAGCGGTTCGCGGTCACTTTTTGGGTAGTTTTTCTTAATTTTAGCTTACAAGACGCAAATGGCATCCCTATCGTGCTCTTATCCGGTAGGAGCAGGGCTGTAGTGCTCTGTCCTCAATATTGAGGTGTCCTGGCACCCATACAAGACGTGCTCTAAAGTATCGTTAAGGGTTTTTAATGCAGTTTGACTGTCGCAAAATGTAGTTACTTACATTTCAAATGGATCTGGATGGCTGCAACCTCTGCCTGATGGACGCTTTAATATTAGGGAGGGCGAATGGACATATTTATACTTAGGTCTGGACCAAAAAACATAGCCTCACACCTAACTTACCAATTTAGAGCCAACTGTGTAAGTTCTGATGGCGTTTGGCTTGTCATGGGGCAGTGAGTACCAGTCCGAACGACTTGTATTATGACCTCGTGCATAGTATCAAAGGCAGTAATCAATACACTCAGAGAAAAAATAGAGAATTTCATACTTGGATCAAGAATGTTCGTTGTCAGAATGAAAGTTCTGGATCAAAGTTTCAATTTTTGATGGCGTTTTTCTTAAGCCAGAAGCTGTAATCCTTGAACCAAATACGAATCATTCTCAAATCCAGCAGACTAGTTCTTGAATCAAGTGCTAAGCATTCTCAAATTCAAGATTGCTTATTCTTGTATCAAGAGCATGCTGTATGCTGTATGGTCAATCCAGGAATGTACTTTCTTGTAACAAGAGCTCGACAGTTTCAAGAGTAAGTTCGCTTAATCCTTAAATCAAGTGCTTAGTATAGCCGATTGACCATGGAAACCTACACTAAAAGTTGCTGTTGCTCTAAGCCTTAAAGCACTTATTACTACACCCACAAAAATTGGTATCTACCTAATTTTGATACTCGTTATCTCAATTACATTCTAGATTTAGTGTAGATTATCTTTGATCTAGAGAGAACCAAGTTGGTACTTCAAGCTGGATAGGTCAAAATACTTAATTGACTCTTTGGCAACACTGTTTTTGGCAGCTCAGCTGTTTTCGTTGCACATGTTACTGTCAAACATGTTCAGTTTGGTCTATAATTTAATAATGAATCGACTTAGAAACGAACAAAGCTTGCAGATTATGGAATTATATGATCAAAATTCATGCCACTTTTTTATTGGAAAATTGTGTTCAGTGACGAAGCTCATTTCTGGTTGAATCCTGTATTTGGTGTGAAGAGCAGCCAGAAGCATTGCAAGAACTGACAATGCATCTGGTGAAATCCCGAAACTTTTGCTGTGGATTATGGACCGTATCTCCTTAAAGATGAGTTATGGGCAAAGTAAAGTTCGCTGCAGCTTTCAGCTGCAACTGCAGCATCCGAATTCATACTGAGCATACACTTTCATTGGTCACTTACTGAGTACCCATTCATTACACTCTTGACCGACTTTCTGACTAGTCTTCATCATCCAAAACCTTCTACCACGGCTTACAAAATAAAAGTTCTTTGAAAATTGGCGAAAGTGTTGCTTTGTACGGCGGTTAAACATGCAAGCCAAAACCATTGCTACGCAAAACCTGTTCTGTCCACTTTAAGGTTGGAAATAGTAAGAAAACCCGACAGCCCTTAAACAATCGAAAAAAATCACACACTTTAGCCATTTCCCTGCGGCAGATTCACCTGTTCAGCTTAAATTTATCTGGAATTTTGATTTTGCTTTGGCACTGCAAAAAAAAAATGGCAAAACAAATCCAATTCAAAAGGCCGTCCTTTGCCCCAGACTCGCCATGCATGCACATATATCTCTCTGCGCTACCTTTCCCATAGGCAAACGTTATCCGACCAACAGCAACCAAAAATCCGAAACCAAAAAAAACGTGTAAACAAAACTCACCTTGGTCCCACTTCAGTTTTTGTCTTTTGGACAACGACGACGACACAGGCGACGCAACGACCCTGGGGCCGCTTTCATTGCGCAACTTATGAACGCGTTTTGGCCTTTTGGCACGTTGCCGGCCGGAATTTTAGTTGGGTTAGGTTTGTTTGCCTTATCTGAAATATGAATTTATGCCCAATCCGCTGGGGTACAGTGGCCACTGTCTCAGGAATGTGCAGTTCGCCGCGCTTCTGCCAAGTGTATTTGGGTGGAAACAAAAAGCAAATATCTGGCAGCCCCGTAATTTATGGCCACGGCCAGGGCTCTTGGGCAAAACCAGACAACGGCCAAATGCAGGATGACAGTTGAGCGTTTTAATTAGACCTTGGTACCTTCCTGGGCCCCTCACCAATCGACCGGCCGGCCGATTGAAAACAGCTGCGTATTAATCACCCAACCGAGTCTTACGCCAGCCTTGCCGGCTGTGTGGGTCGAGCCGCCCGGCCAGTTCTCTGGCCAACGTTGCCGCTTTAGCATGGCACAGCAGTGCGGCCGCTTTGTACTCGACGAGCTGGTGACCACCGAGCAGCAGTATGTGAATGATCTGAGCAGCGGCCTGGAGCGCTATAGTCGCATCTTTGTGGAGCGCAAGGCCTCATTGCCGGACGGTCTGGTGGGCCAGCAACATATTCTATTGGGCAACATATCACAGATTGTGGCGCTGCATGGCCAAGGGGTTTTGCCGCTGATGTTGCGTCATCGGCAGGAGTTGGAGCAGCTTTTCGAGAGCTGGCGTGGGCTCTTGGAGAGCGGTCTATTCTATTGCTATGTACTCTTCACCGCCAGCCAAAGGGCCAGTCTGCGTCTGTATGACTCGCATGAGTTGTATTTTAAAGGTAAGCAGCAGCTGGGATGGGTTTCCAGGAAGTGCGACAGTGTGTTAACATCAGTTGAAGTTGGGTTGGTGATATCGTTTTAGTTGCGGGAATACCCACAGATGTGTAAACAATAGTGGCTGCATAACAAATAGCGACCACAAACGACGCGAAAACAAATGAAAGTTTTCAAATTTTCTATAGCGAAAGAAAAGATTAAGATTCTTCCTGTAGGAATTACTATCGCACTCTAACGTATCTTCGGGAAGAAGTTTGCCACTCTGCGACACTTCGAGGCGGTCAAAAAGTTACTTCCGGGAGATAGGAAAAAGAAGCTTCTGAGTGAATACCTTTTTACGTACGCTCAAAGAAAGTTGTGAACATCTACAAATGTTACTTTATATTTATATTAGGACTTAAGACAATTGGAAAGCCGCCTCCACCAGTTGCGCCATCGCAAACTAGTACATGTCAAGCTTGAATTGAATCTAGCCATATATTTCTTTCATATCTAATAGAATAGACAACTTGTGATTCTCAAGCTGGAGTACCATGCACTCTCTAAAATTCGGGCCTGCGGAACAAGTAAGCAAGTTGCTCAAGATCGGCTGTAAAAGTTAACTGTTAATTGCGCTGCTACTGCGAATATTCTTTTGCTCATAACTTGGCAATGGATCTTCCAATATTTACCCAGTCTTTGGCGAATCGATACATAATACTTCTATCTCTTTAACTGCGGCAGAAATAACAAAGAAACAAACTTTAAGCATTCTAAAATTGTATATCTTTTGATTTCCAATATATTCATACACTCAGAAAAATAGGCTACTGGTATTCTCAGACCAAACGGCATAGAATTTAAACCGTTTTGTAATTAAAACTTCAAGTATGATGCGTTCCTGGTTGTACGTAAATTTAGTACAAAACATTCTTAAGCCAAAATATGACTGTTAATGTAATTGAAATGAGTACAAACATTCTTGAATCAAGTAAGATGAAAAATTCAAAAAAAGCAAGTTCTTGGTTTAAGTACAAAATATGTTAACTACATTATGCTAGCTCCCCAATCGAACGCAACAGAAAAAGCGAACTATTTTTCAGCGAGGCTGTTCTTAAAATTCCCAACTGGCTCTAACACTTTTGTTATGGAGTGAGGGTAATTACAGCAGCTCTAACTTGCTCTTTGCTTACATTGCTTGGTTAGTTCTTTGGTTCAATACACAGACCTCTCGCTTAAGAACAAAGTGGGAATAGCTTTCGAATTTCATTTTTACTTGTTTAAAATACTCTTTTATTGTTTCCAGGAAATAATTGGACTTTAAGAACGACCGTTTTGTACTTACTTTTAGAGATAATCGGACTTGACTTGAGACCATTATAAGCCAAATGATCAAGGTGGATAGGTAGTTCCGGCAGACCCCAGAGGGGATCAGCATAGACCATAAGGTCCTTAATGAGGCCGGGAGATTATTTGGGTATATTTGACTTAGAAATCCAGGAGGATCTTTGACGTTTTCTTCCAAAGTAGCGAACCGTGGGGTGTGCAGATGTTTTAATCTGATCGTGGCAATTGCTGGTCAGCTGCAAATGAGATGTTCTAGGGTTTCTGTGACTCCAGGTTCGATGCATTTCCGGCAGGTGTCCACTGTTGTTATGCCTAGCTTTATCCCATGAGCGGCTGTATCCCGAGCAGTCTACAGTCGCTTCTTTGGAGCTGTAGCAGATGGTGCGTGAGTTTTATGTCTCTTGTCTTTCACATAATTTTAGAGATTCTGCATCCGCTGGTGTTTTCCCATCCTACTCCTGCTTCTTTCTCTGCTTTCTCCTTCATCTGTATGGAGATAGGGATGTTGAGTGTTTCTTCTTGGCCTAGTACGACCTCGGCTGTCTGCCAACTCGTTTCCATGAATGCCCCGGTGACTGGGTATCCAGTAGATTTGCAAATCAATTAGATTGTAAAATAATTCCAAATATACTTAATATCTGCCAAAACAGTCTTGATTCAAGTATTTCGTACTTACAACAAGTATTTTAGTACTTACCGTACAATTGACACAGTTTGTACTTAATTCAAGTACAAAATTTGTAAATTATCTGAGTGTAAGAAACGAAAACAGATCTGGAGCTGACAAAACATCAAAGCAGGCGAGCAATCGACGGCGGCAATTTGCTGATCACATAGCATACCAAAGAGAGGCGGAGACGACAACGTAATGGAGACAGACTGTCTTCGACTTACAAAATCTGTTCTGTATTGGATGGCTTTTCCATTTTCTGACTTTTACTTTTACTATTGGAGCAAGTTAAGCTAAGTTCTAACCGACAAATAGTCAGCACAAGTTTGGATAATAAGCCAAGATGGCACATTCTGTATGTTCCACTCGCAAATAGTTGGCACATAAATGGGTCTATTTAGTCAAATTTGTATTAAATTATTTGATTGTGACAACTCAGCTTCACTCATTATTCAGCGTATTTCGTAAATGAAATTCCATTCACAACTTTTTGCAACGTTTTGCACTTCTATTACACACTAACTACACACAACACAAATGGACAATCACACACACACACAACAACGACAATCATAATATCAAATTATATTTTCACATACCAGCAACAAAGTGTTGCATTTATATACACTTCAGTTTGCATCTAACTTTTAACTTTTTAAAAAATTAAAAAGTTGATGGCTTTCACAAAATCTACGTGATGGACCTTCACCGTCAAACCTGTGTTGCCACTTAGTGTGAATATGCTTAAATCTAGTTTAAGTGTGTTAAAATGAAAAATAGAGGAAAGTTAACTTCGGCACGGCTGAAGTTTGAATACCCCTGCAGAAGGTTTTCTTTCTAATTCGAAGGACATTTTTACTGAAAACCAACAAGACTTCTTTTCTGACTCCACTTTTGTATGACAGCTATACTATATAGATGTCCGATTTCGACCAAACTTAGTGGAATCATGGGAAAGCATAGACAACTAAGAAATACAAAGTTTGGAGGCGTTTTCTTTGAAAATAAAAAAGTTTTTCTCACTAAAACTAGTTTTTCGAACGATTATTCCTATGGCAGCTATAACCTATGGTCATCCGATTTTGACAAAACTTTAAAGAATTGTGTGAAAGCTTATAAAATAAATATGTGACAGTTTTAAAGAGGTTAACATTGCAAACAAAAAAGTTTTTCTTACTAAGACTATTTTCCTAACCTTACTTTTGTATGGCAGCTAGACTATATAGATGTCCGATTTCGACCAAACTTGGCAGAATCATGGAAAGGCATATAAAATTACAAAATACGGAGTTTGGAGACGTTTGCATTGAAAACAAAAAAGTTTTTCTCACTAGAACTAGTTTCCCGACCGATCGTTTCTATGGCAGCTATACTATATAGATGTCCGATTTTGACCAAATTTGGCAGAATCCTGGAGAAGCATAGCAAACTGATAGATACGGAATTTGGAGATGCTTGCATTGAAAACAAAAAAGTTTTTCTCACTAGAACTAGTTTCCCGACCGATCGTTTCTATGGCAGCTATATGTTATAGTCATCCGATTCGGCCGGTTCCGACAAATGTGCAGCGTATTTGCACCAGAAGACTTCGTGCAAAAACTGACGGAGAAGATAGCATAGAAACAGTCGGACGGACAGATGGAGATGGCTAAATCAACTCAGCTCGTCAGGCTGATCAAGAATATATATACTTTAGGTGGTCGGAAGTGCTTCCTTCTATGCGTTACACATATCTGGACAATTTCAATATACCCTCTGCAAGGGTATAAAAAGAGGCTTCCGATTTTGGGGGTGTCAGAAAGCAACCAAGTATGGGGAAATGGGGATTTGTTCATTCCTTCTTCGATCGCTGAACGGTATAACATATGTCGCTCTTGAAAGAATATTTCCAAAACATCTACAGCTTCTCTTAACAATTTGTTCTTCTTTCTTGGCAGCAGCGTCTGCAAATCACACTGGGTGATCCACTGGGCATACGCAGCTTCCTCCTGAAACCCGTACAGAGGGTGACCAAATATCCGCTGCTGATGAGCAAATTTATACAGGCCTTTTACGAGCATCGTCAGTTGATATCGAAACGAGTGTTCGAGGTGGCCTGTCGGCTGGAGACGCGTCTGCGTGAGCTGTTGGAGACGGCAAACCAATCGGATTTGCTTAACGATATCAAGCACTTTAATGCGGTGAGTAGTAAGTAGTCCTTGACTTTATGGGAAGAGTAATAACCCGCTTGTACCCTTCCCCTGCGAACAGTTCAACATTCTCACCGAGGCCAGCTTCATCACCGTGGGTGAATTCCACCTCAATGATGTCACCCTGCGCCGTAGCTACAATTCCAAACTGTTTGTGTTCAACACCTGCCTCATCTACACAGAAGTCAAGGGCAAGAAATTAATCTTTCGTGGCAACTTCTTTTTGCCAGATGTCTGCCTTGTGGTCAAATCCAAATCGTTTGTCCTCTGCAATAAGCAAAGGGAATGTGAATTCATTTGTCTGCCCGCTCTGTTGCAGAAATGGGAGACGATAGTAAGTCAATTGCTGCAGCAGCCACTGCCGCCGGCCAGGATGACGACGACGACAAAGACACAGTCTGAGCCAGCGGAGGTGTCCGCCTCGGGGGCAAATAGTCGCACCATTTGGTATACCAAGCAATAGTGTAAACTTCAGTCAAGAATTGACTACTCAACAAATGTGATATGCTAACTTAGTCGGCGGAGAGAGTGAGAAAGGGAAGGGAGGGGCGCATGCCAATTTAATTTTAATAAAACGTAATGAAAGTTTATCAAACAAATCAAAAACAAATTGTAAATAGCCTCAGGATGGCATTATGAAGAACAAAGGCCGAGCAATGCGAAGGCAAAACGATGGGCGAGCAACAGGGACGACATTTAGGTTCATGTTGGTCCTCCTCGACTTTGATATACCACTCGACCCCTGTACAGGGGGGGTGTGAAATCAGAGCTGTGTTTTCATGGAGTAAGTTTAGTCCAGAGTCAAAAGTGTCTTTGGAGAACTTCTATTTGCAGGACTTGACCTCGTCGTAACATCTTTTGTTTGATCTACCTTTCTTCTACTAACGTCAGGTAAACTTCGATAAGTCTTTGGGAATACCTAAATACCTAAAATGCCAAAGCAAAAGTACCAAAAAATACCCCATTGATTTCTATATTCATCTACGCCAAGTTGCAAAGTTAAGTACGAATTTTCTTGAATTATAACAATTTGTTCTTCATTTTAAAGAATTTGTATTAACAAGTTTGATTAATATTAAGATTCTCTTTCTAAACTAATCAACAACATTTGGTTCCACTTCTTAAGTGAATTTCATCACAACAAAGTTCATACCACTCCCCACCTGCTAGCCCCTCAACTGACACCCCGACACCCTGCCCCGCCCCTTCCACAGATAAACTGCACAAAACTTTGTCAAGTTATATTGCTGGTCTTGTTGTTGTTTCTGCACAAATCTCAATAATTGCGCCCTCGAGCTAGCCGAGCTTGGAACGCACAGACACATGCTCGCCCTGACCAGGCAGTGCAGTCCACACCTCCGGGCCACCACCCACCGTGTCGATGAATTGATTTATGTGCTTGTTTGTCAGTTGAACTGCAACTTGTGCATAAATTTCAGAATTTTGCCACCGCCTACAACATGCGTTACGCCCACAATTCGGGAGCACAACTAATACACATGTCGGAAAGTTTTGCCAAGAGCTGGTCAAAATGGTTTCCAAGGAATGCGACTGAGCGAATGACCTGGAAATTAAACTGGAAAACTGTTTTCAATGTTGCAGAATTCTATTCACATGAAGTGGTTGATTGCATTTCGTGCGGAAACTGTTGCACAACACAAAATCAAGTTCCAAGTTCTTGATGTGATTTCAGATTCAGATTGAAATATCTATGGCAAGTCGAGCTAACTTAAGCGAGCTTTATATAAAAACGAAAGGACTGAAACAATCCTGAAGTTCGTTTATTAATCCGGAAAGACTAATTCGAAACTTCAAAATCAAAAGATCCTGATTGAAGTAAGTACGGAGTTCCAATGTCAAAGCGAAATAGTGAAATAATACAGTGAGGCAAAGTGAGTACACACACATATGCAAAGGCTTACATCAACTTAGCGTCAGCAGTGCCTTTCTGGCTTGAAATTCTCAAATAGTTATAGCAATGCTGGCTTGAGAACGAAGCTCAACCAAGGGCATGCAGGCCACTGAAGATGATAAGTCGAATAAAGAGCTTAATTTAGTTAAGGGAAACTTTTGCACCAAGCTGATTGATGAAATAACGTACGAGTTCGATAAACAAGCTAAAGTCCCTAGGCTTTATACTCAATTTCAAAATAATCTATATAAATAAAATCAAATCGCAAAGTATGCAAAGCTGGCAGACAGACGGACATGGCTAAATCGAGCTCGGTAGTCATCATGCTTCGAAATCTAAACTAACCAAAACTAAGCAATGGAACGCGTTAGGTGATGAGAAACTTGATGGCCAATGTGATTCACGCGGCGATGATCAATGGAAAATTTAAAGATGAAGAAGTTCGATTCGACTTGCATTCGCCATGACGATTAACAAATCACAAGGCCAGTCCTTGAATGTTTGTGGTCTGAATTTGGAAAATGCAGGTTTTTCTCATTGCACGTGGCATGTTCACGTGTCGGCATACCCTCCGCTTTATTTGCACAACTAAAAATGTTGTATATCACAAGGTTCTTCAATGAAATGTATGAACCTAAGTGCTTTATCCAAGCAATTATCTGTTTAAACTATTGAATTTAATCAATTTTGTACTCAATTTTTTAAGTTAGCTCACTACAGTTAATGATTGCTAGGCGGTACGAAATCTACATACACAAATGGCAGCAAAGCCACGGTATATGCTAGTCTATTATATAAAAACGCGTAAGTTATTGTTGAACCTGCCCAATTTCGATATATATGGCTGACTAGCATGACCAAAATGTCATGATTTTGGTACATTTATAACGGTTTTTATACTCTGTACCGTAGGTACATAGAGTATTATAAGTTTGTGCAAAAGTATGTAACATCCAGAAGGAAGCATCTCCGACCCCATAAAGTATATATATTCTTGATCAGCATCAACAGCCGAGTCGATATAGCCATGTCCGTCTGTCCGTCTGTCCGTCTGTCTGTCCGTATGAACGCACAGATCTCAGAGATGGTAAGAGATAGAGGTTTGACATGCATGGGACATATGCTTCTTATGTCTGCAGGCAGATCAAGTTTATTTTCAATTTTGGCCACGCCCCCTCCCGCCCCTGCAATTAAGAAAAAACGTCATATCTCCCACAGTTTTGAAGATAGATGGCTTGTTCCTTCTGGACATATTTAGTTATTAGAATAACTTATCGATCCGCCAAAGGAATGAAGAAGATCGGATGAACGGTTTTCGAGTTATGATCAAAAGACAAAATTTCTTGGTACAGAGTATGTTATAGTCGGGCTTGACCGACTTTCTTTCTTGTTTTTCTCTGTGTAATACCAAAATGATCTTAAATGTCCTTTTATGATCGTGTAGATAACAGCTTCTATAGCTATCTATAAACCCAATTTGCTGGTATAAGCTCACCCGTCAGTAACGGATAAAGTGGGCTCGTCTTTATTCACTTCGCTTACACCACCAAGTTGCATCCCCATCAAATCCAAATTGTTGCATCCTTGCAGCCAAACCTGATATACCCTTTGGGTGTACTTATCAAGTGATGGCAGATTGTTTCGACAAGTTTCCATGTCGCTGGCTGGTGCCGGTTGCCAACTTTGGCCAAAGCATCTTCATAAATATTTTCCAAGACGCTGAAGCAGGTGCAGCTGTTGGGCTTCCTAGAACAAAACTATTTTTGATGCGCTGATGAACAAAATGCATTTTAATGTGGAGCGCCAGGAAACCAGTAAACGTTCAAATAGCAAGAGAGCTTGTCGGTGTTTTGGGTGAGTGTGTGTGAGTTCTTTAATTTGGTGACCGACAATCCAGGACCAAGTCAGCTATTGATGTTTGCCAGTTCTGCCACTGCAAGCTCTAAGTTCTCAGCATTTGCTAACTTGTTCACGCCCTTTCTTAAGAAGGCCAGCTATAACATATCGAAGTTGTGTACACACAACTTTAAGTGGAGAAATCATAGCCGTTGGCCATATCAGGTCCAA
>JAWNNO010006911.1:0-98783 GCA_035044985.1 Lordiphosa fenestrarum
TTTAATATCCTAACGCTACAAAATATGTACAAAAGCCTTTGTTGATTTCTTGTTGATTATTTAATTATAATCAACCCGACCTTCAGCCAATCAACATCCACTTTCAAACTTAATACAAAAATACATTTTAGTGCTGTAAAGTAGTTCCCTGGCGGGGTGACGACTCAGGGCTCACCAGGGTCCTTACAAGTTATTTGTAAAGTTGATAGGACATGGTGGGTGGGAATATGTGTCGTTTTCGTGCCAAAATTACCACTGATTTAGGTTCTCGGAGAAGACTCGGGGATCAAATGGAATCGCTCGGTGAGATCCAGGGAATCTACTGGGGATCCTCAGTGGAGACCGGATGATTACTAGACCTAGGGACTAGGAAGCCTAGTGGGATCCTTGGTGGAAACCAAAGGTTAACTTTCCTAGAGACCAGGGATACTGATGGGGATCCTCGGTGAAAGCCGGAGGATAACTTTCCTAGAGATCGAGGAAACCTAAGGTGATCCTTAGTGGAAACCGAAGGATAACTTTCCTAGAGACCAGGGATTTTGTTCACCACCGCCAAGCAAAATAGCACCTTCTGAGTTCCTTTTTTTTCAGTGACTCAGTACGACATTAAAAAAAAGCCGGGATGAGACCCATAAATTCTGATAGAAGGCACTTCTGTAAGCATCGCCTCATACCCAGTTTTTCATCTGTACCCTATGTTCTCGTTCTATGGGTACTTTTGTACTAGCAACACAAAGCGACAACAATTTTAACTTAGTTATTAATGGTTCAGACCAAAAATCTACAAAATTCAGCAAACATAGACAGGGACACTAGGAACGTAATATCAATAAATCGCATTTATCGTACAATTCGTTAAGGTACTTCCAGAAGTTGTTAAACACAAATTCTTGAATATCTTTCAAACCACACGGTAGATTTTAATTAAGAACTAAATTTATGATGGCACAATGAGCTAGTGCACGTCCCTAAAAGATGGTACTCGTCTGCAAAAAAAAGGGGGATGGAGTACCATTTTATATAGATTATAGATTAATTGCATAATTTTTTGGGATCAGTTAATAAACTAAATGGTCAATGTTGCCGTAAGTCAATTGCTAGTCAAAAATGCTTGTAGTCTGAAAACGCAGTTCGGTCTATTTTTTTCACGTCTGTTCGTTCATTTTTTTATCTAGAGGTTTCGGAAAAATCTTGAACGCCAGAATTTTCTCTTCTCTTGGTTTTATCGAACCTTTCACAACGATGTACCCCAGAAAAGAAAATTTCCTTTGAAGCCAAGGGCATTTCTTCCAATTTAGCTGTAAACTATTTAATTCCGCTACTTTGAGTACTGTTTTTAGTTTTTAGATTCCCTCCTCAATGTCTTTCCTCGGAATTATTAAGTCGTCCGTGTACACAATGACGATATTTTGACTGATCAGATCTCTGAAGACTGCTAATATGAATCTAGTGACTACCGCAGGTGAGATGGAAATACCAAAGGGTACTAACAAGAACTCATTGCCCGTTTTGAGTTACGAATCAGGTATATTTCTGCGAATTTGGTTCTACTGGAACATGGAAATAACCGTTTCTTAAATCCAGACAAGTAAAACAATTTGCGCCCTGAAGTTGAAGTAAGCCATTCGTCTCGGGTGTTGAAATACTGGTATTTCGTCGGTGAGAACAATTTTTATTTTAACTTGTGTATTAAGATTTCTTGTAGGTGAATATTTCCCTACTAATCTTTTAACCTCTTCAAGATCGATATCTAGATCCTTTATCCTCTCTTCGAAACTAACCGCACATACACTTTTAAATTCTTTCAAAACCTCGGCGCATGTACTGTGAGCCTCACTCTCTTTCATTTCCGTTTCCGTTCTAATCAAGAACTGCATTCCGCTTTTCGTTACTTTCATGTCGATGTTTTCCAAGATTTTTCTACCAAGAATTAAATCAAATCCAATATCTTCGTAAGGCACCACATGGAACTCTACGTTCTTTTCGATACCATCTATGTTCACCAGTATAGTCCCCTTTAGTCAATGTCTATGTCTCCAACAGAGGATAATTTGGGAGGTTCCACTACGAGTATAATAGCAAGAATTCTAGGCCAACAACGAAACGGATTCAACGTGGTTAATATAAATGCTCAAAGTTTTATAAAATGGACGAGTTTGGACATATTTTTGTCAAGTCGAATATAGATGTTATATGTGAGTCTAAAACTTGGTTTGTTTTAGAATCTTGTGTTATATGAATGTGATGGTTACCTGTTGTATCGATCAGACCGTGTAGAACATGCAGGGGGAGTGGCAATATTAATTACGAATAGACTTAAGAGTAGGCATTGAACATATTTTTATTGAACTAATTAACAAACGTCGGGACCAAAAAATATTATTTGGGTGCATTTACCGCCCACATCGAAATACTGACTATTCAGAACTTCTTAATGTAGTATCTGACCTTTCTGTGATATACACCGACGTTATTCTAGCTGATGATTTAAATAGTAATATGCTTTTTGACATGAAATCACTAGGCATAACAACAGTCAACAAATCAGTACCTACCCATTTCTCTAGCACCTGAGATATTGTTGACATTTTTTTTTCAAAAAATACTCTTCTTCCCATTTTCCGACCGATCGTTTGAATGGGAGCTATATGATAAAGTCATCCGATTTGTCCAAACATTTGTAAAATTATGTGAAAGCATGTGAAACAAACAAATACAAAATTGCAGGATGCTACCATTAAAAACAAAAAATTTTTCTAACTAAGACTGTTTTTCAGACCTATCTTTTGAATGGCAGCTATAAGATATAGTTGTCCGATTTTAATAAATCTTGTTAGAATTATAAAAAAAACATGGAAAGCCAACGATTACAAAGTTTGGAGACGTTTCCATTGAAAAAAAAGTTTTCCATACTAAAACTAGTTTTCCGACCGATTGTTTCTATGGGAGCTATGAGATGTAGAAATCCAATCCGGTCGGTTCCGACGTATTAGTAGAATACAGCAAAAAGAAGACTCTGTGTAAAATTTCAGCTCGATAGCTTTAAAACTGAGAGACTAGTTCGCGTTGAAACACACAGACAGACAGACGGACGGACAAAGCTCAATCGACTCAGCTCGTCACCCTGATCAAGAATATTCAAAGTTTTTGGGGTCGGAAATGAATATTTCTATGCGTTGCTACATCTGGCCAAAATTATAATACCCTTTGCAAGGGTATAATAAAGAAACACCCTGGTTTAATAATGAAGTTAGGCGCTTTATAACTTTGCGAGATGCTGCCTACAAAAAATGGATGCGCTATCGCACACAGGACACAAGACTATCCTTTACGAAACTAAGAGCAATAGTAGTAAAAATGATACGAAACGAAAAAAAATAACTTTTACAAATCAAAGTTTTCCAGTGAACTTACAACAGCACAAATATGGAGGGACTTAAACGGTATGGGGATAGGAAAAAACAGACCAAGACTGGACAATGATCTAGATGAAAATAAGATTAATGATAAAATCGTTCAACGACATGTACCTGCACCCACCCATTATATGTATGTCAATTCTGTTCCTCTTTGTGATATTAGTTTTATGTTTGTAAGTTCTTCTGATGTCCTAGAATGTATTCTTAATTTAAAGTCGAATGCAGAAGGTCTTGAGTAACTCAATCTTAAATTTCTAAAAATTCGGTTACCAATGCTGCGTGACCACATAACACATATTATAAATACTGTTCTCACGACCCCGACCTTTCCTGACAAGTGGTACTGTACTGCTTCTTCATCGCTCTTGATCTTTAGTTGAGGTGTGCCCAGGGATCGCTTCTTGGACCCTTGCTGTTTTCTGTTTATGTAAATGACTTACCATCAGTTTTGTCTAATTGTGAAGTACATATGTATGCCGATGACGTGCAACTGTATCTTTCTCGTCCTATGTCAAAGTTGTATGAATGTGTTCAGATATGTCATAGTGATCT
This sequence comes from Lordiphosa fenestrarum, assembly GCA_035044985.1. NCBI lineage: Eukaryota > Metazoa > Arthropoda > Insecta > Diptera > Drosophilidae > Lordiphosa > Lordiphosa fenestrarum. The sequence goes on from JAWNNO010006911.1 coordinate 3,972, forward strand.
ATGTAAAGTTAATGACTGGGCAAATAAAAATGGCCTTGGCTTAAACCCAGTTAAGTCCAAGTACATAGTTACAAGCAGCAAGCCCGTTAGCTCTGTGGGTTTGCCAGAATTGAAGATTTACAATTTACCAGTTCAGTAACTTGGAGCGACCATATCTCCGCGTCTGTATGTAAACTATACGGACTTCTCAGGCAATTGTATCTTACTAAAGACTTTATACCGACCAATCTCAGACTATTAACTCAGACCTCCCGATTATTTTGTGGCATCGAAGTCATTGGTATTTCTGACTCCAGAAGTCAACATAAAATGCAAGTGGTCTTTAATAATATTGCAAGATATAAATATATTCGTACTCGCTCAGACCGAATATCAGACGTTTCAATAAACATAACTATCCTTCCATTACAATCTTGGATAACACTCAGAGCACTGATACTTCTCCATAGGATTATATATACCAATGAGCCGTCGTATCTTTTTGAAATGTTAAGCTTTTGCGCATCTAGAAGCACGTGTAACTTAGTGTGTTACGTTACAGGCGTTCCTACTACGAAAAAAATTCTTTATTTTCGCTGTTCGCAGTTGGGATCAGCTGCCCCATAGTTTGAACACCATACTATAGGAAGCGCCACGCATTTTAAAAAAAAATTAGAATCTCACCTCAAAACTGAATTTTAAATTAAATTATAGGGCAAACATTAGGAGGAAGAAGCATATCTCAATACAAAAAATAACAAATAATTTCAATTATTTAAAATTAAAATTTTAGTTTTAATTTACAATAACAACGGAAATGTTCTTAAAAAATTGCACATCTATGTCTAAGTTTCAATATTGTTAAAGGAAAACTGCTTTTAGATTATAATGTATTTAGTAAGTAAGTTATTTTAGCACTAATATCTCTTTTTTTATTTTGCTTGCCCCTGTGAGCTAGCGCAATACTATATAAGTTTCTGTAACTTGTAGCTTTAGGATGATACATAATTAAATAATAATAATAATTAGACATCGGATTTTTTATGTAAAAACAAATTTTTAATGGGTGGTCACACAAAATATCTGATTGGACACAAATTTGTTTCATGAAAAGTAGATTATTTTAAATCTTCTTTCACTTTGCATATTTGACATATTTGCACATCTTCGACCTAAACACATATTTGAAAATGTTCCGACCTATTTCGACCCATTTTGATCTATTTTGGAATACGTCATATGCTATTACATATTTTGAGAGTAAATATATGCTCCCAAGTAGGCGTATTTTCATCTAAGAATGCCTTTTATGCAAGGTATAAAAACGAAAGTACCAACCACAAACTGCATCATACATTGGTAAGAAAGTAAAGTGCATCGTACCGAACCGTCCAAAAAAATAAGATTCAAATTATTGCAGCATGTAAGCGTGCAAAATATTTATATTTAATTTAAGTCGAAGTGTAACATCATTTTAGGTATTGTACCTGTATTGGGCGTGGAGAAGTCTGAGAGATCGGCGGAGATATTTATGATGAAAATTAGAGTGAAAAATCGTACTTCAAACCATTTTACAGTGTTTTACGAATCATTAAAAGATCAAACAAAAAATTTACGATTACTGATTTATGTTTGCCGATTTTTCCTGCTGAATACAATGATTGCCGATTTCGATTGGTAAATATGACAACCATGTTTGCTGAGATGGAATCATACAAAATCTATGATTGGTGAGGCCGTTCATGGATTGCTCGTCCAACTGTTCACCCCAAAACAGAAAACAGACTGACAAACTGACAGCGGCAAAAGCCCTTAAAAATGGTGCAATAAATGAGTTGACGAAATGTACTAAAGCCAGAAAATAGCCTAACTTAGCAGTCAGTGACATTCAGCAGAGAATCATCAGCAATCGCAAATCGTAAAAAAGTAATCGTAAATCGGATTTATCTGCTGAAAACGCCCAATGTGAATAAGAATATGTCAAACTTTTCTGTCGATGAAGTGCTAAGTCATTCCAGATCTATTGTAAGGCAGCTATTCTTAGCTGAGGGTTCTAATTGGCAACTTTAAAGTTAAATAACTGATACTAAATTACCTGCATAACCATGATTGTTATTTTACTAAACCGCGATAAAATACCATGGATGACCGATAGTAAAGAAAATAGATAGGCATACTGAATGTTTCAAAACAATTTTCTGTTATTTACAAATCAGGAAATCGGAAATACAACTTTTTTATTTGTTTTGATACGATTTCGTTACTGAAATGATTTTTCGTTTCGCGTTCTTAATGAAAATATTTCAGAACGTACCAGAACCCATTCTCAGAATCAGTTCTTTCGTATTCGGTCAGAACGTAACGATGCGTATCGTGGCGTACCGTACGCAAACGGAAGTATTATATTAAATAAAGGATTTACCATAATTGTGCAATAAACAGTTCGCTACGAACCATTTACAGTACATTCCTGTGAAAAGTACTTTCGTGTGTATTTCGTAGTATTGTTTTCGTTTTCAACATAAGCTCGGAATGTAAAATGGTACTTTGAAAAAGGCATATATTGACATATTTTGACCTACTTTAGCCTATTTCGACCTATTTTGACCTATTTTTAACCTATTTCAGCATAAGCTTCTACCTAAAAAAACATATTTTGGATATGATCATCTCTAAAAATTAGCAATATTAATATTAGTCTAATTCCAAAATTTCGCGTTTTTTAGACCAAAAAAAAAAAAACTAAAGTCCGATGTCCAATAATAATAATAATGGCGAATACAGGCCCATATCCATCTTGCCATTTTTATCAAAAGTTTTTGATAATGGCAAATAATGGCAAAACAGCTGCCGAGCTTTTTTAAAGAAAATTCTCTCTTAACCCAAAAGCAATCCGGCTTTTGAAAAAACAGGAGCTGTACAACAGCGCTATTGTGAGTTGCGGAGGACATCCGCAAGCAGCTTGACAACAGAAGTAATGAAATTAAAATGAAATGAAATCTAATTAAATCATATCTGGTAGACAGACGGCAAGCTGTAATGTCGGGTCAATCTATATACAAAAATATATTACCCATTAAGCGAGGCGTTCCTCAGGGTTCGGTGTTAGCTCCTTTTCTGTTCTCTTTTTATATAAATGACCTTCCTAATAATCTGTCAAATTCTGATGTCCATATGTTTGACGATGACGTTCAATTATATGTCCCGTTACGGGAGATTAATGTTTGTGTAATGTATGTAACAATAAATTAGATGCAAAAAGCAGCTGGGCAAATGCAAATGGGCTAGGACTTAACCCTCTGAAGTCCAAATGCCTAATAATTTACAAGAAAGCAATAGACACCAGACAGCTGGCTAAACTCACTATTGGAGGCACCGCTATTGAGTACGTAGAACATGCTCCTAACCTAAAAGGCAACAGGAAAAACCTATGGTATGCTCAGGCAACTGTCTTCAACGCGAAATTGTCTGCCACGTTACCTTAAACTGACTGTTGCAAAAACATGACTAGTACCGACTTTGTTTTATGGAGTTGAAATCTTTGAAAGCTGTGACGCAAACAGCATGCACAAATTACAAGTGGCTTTCAATTCCATTGCCAGACATATTTTCGACCATAAATCCACCGACCATATAACGCCATACTCTAACATCATTTTTGATCTGGATTTAAAATCATGGATCAGCCTACTTGTTTTTCTGCACAAAATTATTACCACTAGAGAACCTACTTATCTATTTGATATATTAAACTTTGCAGCCTTGAAAAGAACACAGAACCTCATATGTCCTAGAATACACTTGTCTATGTCTGAAAATAATTTTTATGTCGCCGCAGCTCCTAGATGGAACGAACTCTCACATTAACTTAAATTAATTAGGAACGGAACGCAATTCAAAACCCATTTAATAAACAGCCTAAGAAGACGAAATTTGTAGAAGACTAGGTAACCACAAATGTAATAAATAAACAATCAATGGGCGTTTTCAGCAGATATATCTGATTTACGATTACTGATTTAAACATAAATCAGTAATCGTAAATCGGACTTAAACATAAATCAGTAATCGTAAATCGGATTTATCTGCTGAAAACGCCCAATGTATAGAATTAAGATAGGATCAATTTTATATAAATTTAAATTAGACTTAACAGTCGTGACTAACGCAAAATTAGTACATTGTATTTGTAGCGTTAGGATATTAAATCAAAAATTAATTAAAAATTAAATTAAATATAAAAAAAAGTGCTAAAACAGTTGCTAATGCAATTTTTGAATCATTTGTACTCAAGTATGGTCCAATGAAAACGTCCATTACGGACATGGTTACTGAATATAAAAATTCAATAATCACTGACTTATGTGAAAACATGAAAGTAACAAGGATACACTCAACAGCGTATCATCATCAAACTCTTGATACCATTGAGCGAAGTCATCGAACATTTAATAAATATGTACGATCATACATTTCGACCGACAAAAACGATTGGGACATATGGTTGAATTATTTCACATATTGTTTCAATACAACCCCATCAGTAGCACACGACTACTGCCCATATGAACTTGTTTTCGGAAAGCCTTAGAGACAATTCATTAATTTAAATTAAACTAGATAAAATAAATCCTTTATATAACATAGACGACTACGCTAAGGAATCAAAGTATAGATTAAAATGAGCCTATACAGGATTTAGGACTATGTTTTCCATTACAAATAGGAGATTTAGTTTTATTAAGAAACGAAACAGTGCACAAACTAGACAACAACTATGATTTCTCTTAAAAGGTAGAAAATAAAGAAGATACGGATAACATTACAATTAGAACAGGAAAAAGAAAACAAATAGTATATAAATTTAACGCCTAATGACAAAAAAAAACTAGAAAAAAAATCTCATATAATTTAAAGCGTGAATGAATGAATAAATCTTAATTCTATTTACAAATCAAATTAAAAAAAAAATGTAAAAAGAAAAAAGAAACCGTTTTACCATTTGTTCTTTCATTACTTAAAAAAACTATTTTATCTTTCATTACCTAAAAAAATTCATATTATCACCAATTTTACAACACTAACACATTAAATCTTTAATGCATGTGAACGCCGCTCGTCGCTTAGACAGATAAGAAACTTAAATGAAAAGCAAAGTACAGAATAAAAAGATACTTCAAAGCGAGCAGACGTGATTATATTCGGCGCACACTCCCTACGAGGTGCTCCCACCTTTATCAATAATTCGGACAACAATAACACAGGTCGACACCCAAAATGATTCAAGGATCAGAGAAGGATATTCTTGTAGGATTTTCATCGCTGAAAACGAATCTGGCCTTCAAAAGTACCCATCACGTAAAGATTTTGAGAAAAATGGTCTCAAAGTCTCAAAAAACCATGTTTTTGCCCTTTTTCAATCACGTGTAGAGAATAATGCTGACGTGCTAGAAGTCTCTAATTAGGCTTAAATTAAAGCTTGAACTGTCAAAAATATGAATCAAATCAAAAAAAACCTTGAATCATTCTGGGTACATATTTACGTACTGACTGACTCGCGGCTTCACTTTGGCGGAAAATTCCACAGTGAACACACTCGTAGTTCCTGGTACATATAAAAGAAAACGTAAAGACTAAGGTGCAGGTTCCCTGGCTTTACACCGGTATCATGTCATTCCAAATTCTAGTTGGGCGCAGCTGACCCAGTACCAATAAAATCTTCTAATATTACTTAATTGCCTGTATTAAAGTGCTTCCTTGCGGTAGTTTGCTAAAAGATTCATCATTCTGGATTTCCACGAAGTTTTCAGTGTGTCACAGAAATAGTTTTGAATTCCCATGTTATACTACTGTGGGCAAAAAGGTGAATTTGTTTGTAGAATGAAAAATCTTTTTTTATTCTTCTAAATCAATTTCATCCGTAATCCCCTCCTGATAAAATACACTTATGCTAACGTTTTTCCCAATCCTCGAAACTTGCCAAATAGTCCCTTTCCGGTATAGCCATCAGCGCTTTCTTCGATTTTGCTTTTATCTCCTCAATCGACTCGAAACGCGTTCCCCGAAGTGGTCTCTTGAGTTTTGGGAATAGCCAGAAGTCACACGGAGCCAAATCAGGCGAATGCGGTGGTTGCGGAACGATATGCGTCGAATTTTTGATGACTTTTTTGCAAGAAATTGAGAACTTTCGGTACCAAAACGAGATTTGACTTTTCGTAGGCCCAAATGGTCTTTCAAAATGGTTTTCACAGATCCTTCTGATATTCCGATCATATCAGTAAGGTCTCTAACAGTCAACCGACGATTTTTGCGCACTAATTCCTCCACTTCATTGACGTGTTGGTCATCTGTTGACGTCGATGGTCGTCCGGAGCGCTCCAAGTCATCCACACGTTCTCGACCCTCTTTGAAGTCTTTGTACCACTTATAAACATTTTTTTGTGACATGGTAGAATCACCAAAGGCCTTCCGCAACATCCTCAACGTTTCCGCAGCCGAAATTTCATTCCGCAAACAAAATTTGATGGCACTTCTCTGCTCAATTAAATCAGACATTGTAAAAATCGGAAAATGCACTCTTGGTCGTTTGGAAAACACAAGCGTAAATATATTACTGATAATGACATTCACATGAAATTTGGCACAGATGTCATCAACAGTCCTGCCAACTCAAGAAAAAAAAACCTGCCCGAATTGTTAGGCCCGCGAAGTTTAAATTGACCCTTACACCTTACTTTTTGCTCACAGTAGTATATGAAGCTCCTGTAGTACGCTCGCCTTTCATCAATATTAAACCTACCGCTTCGACCATAGACCTTGCGATTGGAGATTTTGCGGATTGCGGTCGAACTCATGATCTGGTGCTAGTCCCGTCCTGCTTTGAGGGAATCGCCATTGCCTTCCTCATAGACGTGCAGAGAAGTTTCCCAATCATGTGTTAGACATACATGCGACTCTCTTGTAAAGCATAGGATATAGTGGCCAATGAGGAGTTGGCATAACCTCAAATGCACATGTGCTGTGGCACATGAGGCCCATGGTTAGGTTGTATGAGTGCTTATCGGAGAATAGCTAGTCAGCAGTTTGTCCTTGCCAAGTAAACTATCGTGAATGAATCAAATTAGAATTATAAAGTGCATATTTAGTCGATTTTTATAGCCTAGTATGCATCTGTAGGATAGACCATATTTTCTAATCCACTTTTAGCAGTTGTGCCTACTACGTCCTCGCTGACGGCAATGTATGGTGAGTCCAAAACATGTAGTTTGATCTTGTAGTTATACAATCATACCATTTTCTATCAATTCCTTAACATAAAGTTGATTTACGACCCTTGATGGATTCTGTATTCATTCATACTTGATTGATTTCCTTTTCTTTATTTAATTACTCCTAAATATATATACATTTATCTTTATTATTACTATTTTTATCCATAAGCCTTATACTTAAACTGGCCTCGCTCTGAAATACAGAGGTGAATTTGTGTTTCTTGTATATTAGGATCTTTTAAACCAGATTTCTAGTTAGCGAAGTTGCCGTAATATTATTAGACCTTAGGCGTAAAGTGTACTTAAACATTGTGCTGGTGTGCCGTATGGCTGTAGGAGGAGAAACCCAACCCCTATCCGACGAGCTAAGTTAGAGCATAGCTTGAAGTGCACGCTTTCCGACACCTGTCCATACAAGAAACTGTAGATACTCCATCTACCATTTCCACCGGGTTGCAAGGGGATATTCAATCGGAATGTTGTGGTGAAACCCCAATAGGGGTCGAACAAGGCAAGCCTGGCGAGTAAGAACCTTCGTATGTACAATGTATTTGTTTAGCCTAGCCTACAGGCCGCAAATAACTTCCACACAGATGCGCATTTTCTTTAATACGTCATGCAAGACGTCTTCTCAGGTTGAGTTGAATGACATCCTGATTGTCGGTCCTACGATCCAGGAGGACCTATACTCTACTCTACTCCGATTCAGATTAAATAAATACGTACTAACTAAAAAAATGCATCGCCAAGTAATGGTAAATGAAGCTGATAGTCTGTTTGAGCTCATAGTTTGAAGGAGATATCCGCCTTAGCCTTTGAGGATATTTGCACTACACACCGTGACTTATGGCACTTTTCTTGCTATCAGGTGCTTAAAAAAGTTGAGTGAGACTGCTCAAGTTTCTCACCCAAAACCAGCAAACGCTACTCGAACCGACTTTTATGTGGATGATATGTTGACTGGTGCTGCATGCGTCGAACAACTAAAGGCGATTAAGTCTAGAGTTTCTCAGGTGTTGCAAAAGGCAGGGTTCGAACTAGCCAAATGGTTCTCAAGCTGCCCTGAGATTTCCGCATCCGAGAGAACAGTCTTTGGAAAGCAGGAACTCTCCTGTGGTTATGACCGGTTCAACAAGGCGGACCCAGTGTGATCCTTGCTAACTGCGTCCCAAGTCGACGGACACCTCTTCGTGGGTAACCCCTGCACCCGCAAAGCTGCTGGCTTACGTGAGCGACGAGCACTCCTTAGGGATAATTGGGTTGGTGTGTTTTGTTTGTTACCCATCACCTTAAAGCATACTCCACCAATGAAAACTGCGACAACAACGCAAACGTTTTAAGGACCACGATTTGAGGATATGCACTTGGAATGTCAGCACCCTTAACTGTTAGTGTCCAGTTAGTGGATGTCCTCGAGATATTCATCGGACATAACCGCACCTCAGGAATCGCGATGGATTGGAAAATAGAGCAAGTTGAGAACATCGTCAACCAACGCTCAATGGGAGATCTACTATAGTGGACATGCTTAAAAGCAGGAGTTTGGATGCGGCTTTGCAGTAAGCGAAGGACTACGTCGCTCTGTCATCAGCTTCACCTGTTGATAAGCGACTAGCCGCACTCAGCCTTAAGGCAAAATATTTTAATAATAGTAATGAAGAGAGGCTAATAGATTTCGCGTCGGGCCGGAACATGGTCGTAAGTAGTATCATTATTTGCCACACGTTCTAGCGCACGTCGAAAGCTAAACGTCGAGAAGCTGCAATCACAACAACACATAATGGGCGTTTTCAGCAGATAAGTCCGATTTACGATTACTGATTTATGATTGCTGAATTTACCTGCTGAATAAAGTGATTGCCGATTGCGATTGGAAAATTTGACAATCATATTTGCTGAGATGGAATTATACAAAATCTACGGTAAGACCTTTTACTGATTGCTCGGCCAACTGTTTAACCCAAAACTGAAAATAAATTGGCATTAAATGAGTTGACAAAACGTACTAATGTCGGAACTTATCAATCAGTGATATTCAGCAGAGAATCATCAGCAATCGCAAATCGTAAATTAGTAATCGTAAATCGGATTTACCTGCTGAAAACGCCCAATAAAATCAGGTTAGCTATAAAAGGGCTAAAAAAAACCACAAATCAGCTGGCGCTGATGAGCTGCCCGTTGAATTGTTCAATGCTGATGGCATTTGGTGCGTTCACCAAATCCTTTGCAGAAAATGGTCCGAAGAGAGCATGCCCGGAGACTGGAATCTTAGTGTACTTTGCACAATTTTTAAAAAAGAAGAACCTGCAGCTTCCACCAATTCCCGCGGAATCAGCCTTCTACTGATTGCATATAAGGTTCTGTCATGCGATGCCTATGTGAACGTCTAAAGTCAAGAATGAGCGAACTGATTGGGCCATATTAATGTGGCTTTAGACCTGGCAAATCCACCACAGACCAGATATTCACATTACGACAAATCCTGGACCAAACACATGAGACAGAGATCGACATCCACCACCTTTTTGTGACAATAAGGCCGCCTTTGACACTCCGATAAAGTCAAAGTTTTTTGAAGCCCTGTCTACTTTTGGTATACCAGCAAAAGTTCGTTCGACTTTGTATGATGACGTTGAGAAGCATACAAAGCTCCGTCAAAATAGGAAAATACCTCTCAGAGCCATTTTATACCGAAAGAGGGTTTAGGCAGGGTGACACCCTATCGTGTGACTTCTTTAATCTACTGAAGGAGTATATACTACGCCAGTGCCTAAATGCCAACAGATCAGACAGCATCTTTTTCGAAGATATAATGCTACTCGAATATGGCTATGATTTTGATATTATCGGGAAGAACGAATGTGCGGTAAGCAAGGCGTTTTCAGAAATAGAGAAGTAAACAGTAACGTATCCTAAGAATCCGGGAAAGTAATCAGGTGATTAGAGCTGTGTGTTCTGCGGCGACACAGAAGAGGAAAAAAAAAATTACCTAAAAAAAATATAATATTAAATTAAAAACACAATTAGCTTGCGGGCCGAGATTGTCCTGAGGCCATAAGCAATAACATTGCGGCTGGACATAAGCTCAAAAAAGCGGGAAAACATTAGCTCTAGGGCCGAGATTGTCCTGAGGCCAAAAGCAATAACACTGCGGCTGGACATAAGCTCGAGAAGCGATGAAGCATTCGCTCAAGGGCCGGGATTGTCCTGAGGCCAAAAGAAATAACATTGCGGCTGGACATAAGCTCGAGAGCGGTAAACTATAAACAAACAAATAAATCAATAATAAACGAGAGCGTAAGTTAAAGTTACTCAGTTCAATTAGTGTTTAATAACTTCATGCGGCTCGGATTAGTATGCAACATTTTTTTAAGTCGGCCATTTACCCGATCCTTTTGAAAATATGTGAGATTGTAGATATTGGTCACATAGGTCACACTGCCAAATCTGAGCTCGATATCTTAAAAATTGTGGGAGTTATTCAATATTTTTTATTGCGGGGGCGGGAGGGGGCGTGGCCAAAATTTGAAACAAACTTGATCTGCCTACAGACAATACTAGCTTATGTATAAATTTTGGTTGCTCTAGCTCTTCTAGTCTCTGAGATCTAGGTGTTCATACAGACGGACGGACGGACGGGCGGACGGACAGACGGACATGGCTATATCGACTCAGCTGTTGATGCTGATGAAGAATATATATACTTTATGATATCGGAGACGCTTCCTTCTGCCTGTTACATACATTTGCACGACTTTAGTATACCCTTTTTACTCTATGAGTAACGGGTACAAAAACAAAAATAAATAAAAATTGTCCAGAGGCCAATAGCAATGACATTGCGGTCGAACGGAAGCCTCGGTGCTATATCCTGGTTTTAATTCCATATAAAAGAAATAGTTTTTAACGGTATTTTCTAAATCACAGGTAAATAAACATCATGGGAGAGACTATAAGGCCATTCTTTCGTGAAACCATAGAGAAGTCGTTGCTGCGAAGCCAATGGGAAAAGTGGCTCCGCGCTTGTGGAATCTATCTGGGAGCAGAAGACATTGAGTCGGTGACCAAGAACAGAAGCAAGCTACTTCATATAGAGCCCATTTACAGACTGTGACGTTTTCATTGACGGGTGCACTATGTTTTCGAGGTCTTGGTGGAAAAACTAAATGAGTACTTTTGAGAGGCACCTCTTTAGAAGCATAAGCCCAAGTAGCGGCGAGACGTTCGCTCATTATTTATATCGGGTGCGTCAGGAAGTAAAAAAATGCGAATTTGGTTCGACAAAGTCGGAAATCGAAGAGATTTGTCTTAATGCTAGGTCCGGAGACGCTGAGAGCTTTTTTCGCAGCGAGAATTGTTTCATAATTTTCAGAGCGGCCTCTGAGACTGTAGTGTGACCGGAAATTAGCAAAATGTCACTGATTATTAATCGGTCACTCTGTACCGATCAGCTGTTGTTTGCTTACAAAGTTAATCTTTTGTGAAAATTTAAAATGAAAGACTCTTGGATGAATTTTGGGGAATGCCATGTTCATTTTTATGGGGGCATTTTGCAGGGCGGTGGAGGATAATGATGTGAATGGAATGAATGGACGCAGGATACGGCAACGCCCCAAATTTTATGAAAGCCCATATTTGCAGGAAAGAGGCAACAAAGGACGCGGAAAAGATTTATTTGAATGGCTGTCTGGAGTTTCCGGAGGACATCATTCTAAGTGGACAATCGACTCCGTACTTCATCGTAAGGGATGATGCATTCCCTCTACATAAGCGGATTCTGAAACCTACGGTTCCCGAAAACTGGCTGTGGACGAACGCATATTCAATTACAGGCTTAGCAGAGCTCGTTGTTGTATTGAAAAGCGATCGGCGCAGTGCAACGTATGTTGTTGTGGAGGCCAACCAAGGCTAAAAGGATTTTTGTAGCTTGCTGTTCACACCACAATTTCCCACTACGGACGATTCCAGCTCAGCACACATCCTCAAGGGACAGCGAAATACCACTCACAAATCTGCGACCCAACCGTGGCCGCATTCTTACTAATTTTAAAGATTTTCGAAATAAGCTTAACAATTATGTCAAAAGTAAAGCTGGGTCTGTACCCTGGCAACATGATTCTTCTGGCATCCAGAGACCAGCAACTCAATATATAATATATACATTCTATATAACAATAACATATTTTTATACTCTGTACCGAAGGTACATAGAGTATTATAAGTTTGTGCAAAAGTATGTAACAGGCAGAAGGAAGCATACGCCGACCCCATAAAGTATATATATTCTTGATCAGCATCAACAGCCGAGCTCGATATAGCCATGTCCGTCTGTCCGTCTGTCCGTCCGTCCGTCTGTCTGTCTGTCCGTATGAACGCACAGATCTCAGAGATGGTAAGAGATAGAGGTTTGACATGTATGGGACATATGCGTCTTATGTCTGCAGGCAGATCAAGTTTATTTTCAATTTTGGCCACGCCCCCTCCCGCCCCCGCAATTTAGAAAAAACGTCATATCTCCCACAGTTTTGAAGATAGATGGCTTGTTCCTTCTGGACATATTTAGTTATTAGGATAACTTATCGATCCGCCAAAAGAATGAAGAAGATCGGATGAACAGTTTTCGAGTTATGATCAAAAGACAAATTTTCTTGGTACAGAGTATGTTATAGTCGGGCTTGACCGACTTTCTTTCTTGTTTTATTTAGCAGTACACTGAAATGATCAAATTTCTTCTTGATATGTTTTGGAGAAGTTCCCCAAATGACTTAGGTTTTGTTTTTTTGTGTTTTCTGCTTCCACATTTTTATTCTCTTATGTACCTCTAACAATTATCAAACAAGTTTCATAATTTCTATGACCCCCTGCGAGAATTTATCAGTTGTATGTTAAAAAACGAGTTGGCAGGGCATGCTCATTCTCAGAGCGCATTTGTGGTGTCTCCGTACCGGCTCTGAGAATGTGCTCTGAGAATTTTCTGCAGCGCATTCTCTGAGCTATGTAATTAGATGGGCTCCGAGAAAGTTCTCAGCGTCTCCGTACCTAGCTTAAAGTCAAAATTATTGATTCATGGGCGCAGGATGAACCCCCCCCAGAATTGGGCTCTTCAAGTTCACCAAATATATACAAAGCCGCCATTCTAGATTCTAGTTCAAAATATGTTTTCAAATAATGATCTCATACGAAATGTAAATGAAGACTTATACTATATAACACCAATAAATAAACATGATTAGTTTTCAAAAAAATTTTCTTGAGCACCCTTAGCCCCCTCCCAAAGGCAAATCCTAGATCCTCGGCTGGCTACAAGGTTTTCTTTTATAATAGATTCAGGCTCTCGACTCAATCTGATTGGCGAGTCAGACTGGGAGTATCTGAAACGGAATAAGGCTGTCGTTTTCAGTATACGTATGGAAACAAGAAGTCAATTTAAAGCGTACGCTTCTAGCCAACCACTACAAGTAATCAACGTAATTGAAGCACCAATATCTATAGAACGGAACAATCATTACTATGACAGGAGGCGGCAATAAAACTCGGAGTCTTGAAGATAGGCCTGGGTATAAACATGGTGAATATCATCAAGCCATTGTCAAAGTGAAAAGGCATATCGGTTCAACTAACCATTGACCCAAGTGTAAAGCCGGTACAACAGGCTATCCGAAGCATCCCAATTGCGTTAGAACAGAAGGTGAATGAAAGAATTGACAAGCTGCTAAGCCAAGACATCATTGAGCCCGTGTCTGGACATAGCCCATGGATTTCACCAATGGTGGTAGTATTCAAAGAGAGTGGTTACATCCGGTTGTGCATCGATATGCGTCACGCAAACAAAGCCATATTGCGTGAAAGCTATCCATTTTCTACGTTTGACACGTTCATGCCGAAATTGAGAGGTGCAAAGTATTTTACTCGATTGGATCTTAGAGACGCCTACCATCAATTAAAATTACATGAATCAAGTAGAGCTATTACAACATTTATCACTGACAGGGGACTGTACAGATATCAGCGGTTAATGTTTGGAGTCTGTTCACCTCCAGAAATGTTTCAACTTATACTTGAAGAGATGCACAGTGGACGCCCCCATAGGCCAAAAATAAAAAAACAAAAGATAGTATTACTGTTTAAAACGTGTCAGCACTGTCTCATAACATTTCAAAATTTTTTACTCTGCTGTTATTTTTGTTTTGCTCCATCTGTCCTCTTAAATAAAAACAATTAAAACAAAAGATTTGATGAACAATGGAAGTATTTTATATTTTAAATACAGGTATTTACTATTATTTTTCATTATATTCATGTACTAAGATTGTTGTGTCTATTTTTAATAATTAAGGTTATATTTGTCCACTTTTATATAAAATTTGTATGTAAGTTAAAGTTTCACTTAGACTTTTAGTTGTGAAGTTAATCGAAGTTAATGATCAAACTTATACTAAAATATAAACGAATATTTACAGATTATTTAGAGAAAATTTCAGCTGCTAGTTTTGCTAGCCGCTGCGTAAGCTTGAAAAGAACAACATGGTCGTCTCAAATACAGACTTAACAGACTGCTTTTAAGTTCTGATCCATTTATTAGTGGACAAAGAACACTTAAGTATAAGGAAAAGTCAACTCTACTAGAGTCAAGTCTTTCGTTACTTGATGAAAACATTTAAATATTATATAATTTTTTATTATTGTTCGTTTTGTTTGTTATGACTTTTTTGGGAAGGTGGGCGTGGGGGGTGGAGTGAGTAATCACTTCCACACTTTTATATTACAGGTCCAAGTTTGTAAATAACTTACAATAAAAAGTTCAGCCTGTTATGATTACAACAAATGAATTTATGACCACTGAAAAAATCGTTCCTATGGAAGCTACAGGATATAGTGGTACGATCTGGCCAATTTTTGTAACACATATTTATAATATTTTTATAGATTTTTGGTAAAAGTTTCAAAGCGATAGCACATCTAGAAGTATTTATGGCCGCGGCTCCATACAAGCCCGACCACTGTGAGATGTTAGCCCCGTGTTTGAACACTATAAATTACATCGACTAAGTAATCGATTTTGGGAAGCTGGAAAAAGAACATGACGATGCGGTCAAGAGAGTGTGCGACAGGCTTAAAGAATTCGATGTCCAACTTAATGATAGTAAATGCGTATACAAAGCAAAGAAGCTTAAGTTTCTCGGTCATATCTTGTTGGATCTAGGAATCCCCTAGGAATCTAGCTAGACCCTAAGCAAATTAAGACGATCACTGCATTTCGGGATCCTAAGACTAAGAAGGAAAACAGGAGTCTTCTTGGTCTTGTCACATATGTTGGGAAATTTATTCCGGATCTGGCCGACCGAACTGAACCATTTCGAAAATTGGTTAAGACGGACGTCAAATCCTCCTGGGAACCAGTAGAAAAAAAGGCATATGAAGAACTTAAGACACAACTAGCAAGAACTACGAGACTCTCATACTTTAATCCGAAGGCAAGGACGAAGTTAATTGCAGACGCTAGTCCGGTGTCGTTCGGAGCGGTGTTGGTCCAATTCTCTAGAGCGGACAAGCTAAACGTTATTTCCTTCGCGAGCAAGGGCTTAACGGATGTTTATAAACGTTATTCCCAGACAGAAAAAGAAAGTCTGGCGTTAGTCTGGGCTGTTGAGAAATTTTATTTTTATTTGGCTGGTCTCAAATATGAGCTGGTGACTGACCAAAACCATTAGAGGCCTTCTTTAAGCCAACCTACAAGCCCCCAGCTCGGATAGAAAGATGGTTACTTCGCCTACAGGCGTACAAATTCAAAGTGATACATATACCAGGAAAGGAAAATATCTCGGATTCCTCATCAAGGCTTTACCAGTTTACTTTGAAGAAAATGGCGAACATAACATCCTACGAGTGATCGAAAACTCGGTACCAATCTCGCATACTATACCTGAAATGGCTGAAAAGAGCGCCCTGGATGAAGAAATAGTAGACGCTATGACCTATCCTAGCGGAAATTCGTGGGACCCAGTGACCTCAAATAGCTTTTATCCATTTCGTTTTGAGCTATCAGCGGTTGGCAACATACTGCTACATGGAACTCGGATCGTTGTTCCTAAGCCTCTACGTCAAAGAGTATTAGAATTGGAACATAAATGCCATCTGGGAGAAACAGCCATGAAGCGACGCATAAAGTCAAAGCTGTGCTGGCCACTCATGGATCGAGATGCAGAGAAAGCTGTAAAAACCTGCAGAGATTGCGTTATGGCTGCAAACCTCAAAAATTATCCAGGAGGTTCGATCCGGGAGCTCGAACCCATTGTAAAGTCCAAGGCTCGGTTCGCGGACCGGTTCTTGGTTCTTGGAACCCCTGAACCCAAGGTTCTGGTTCGAACCTTTTTTTGCTTGCACGTAAAATAATAGTTTGTCTTTTGATTAATTAATACGTTGAAAATTAAACATATATACCATCTATCCATAATCTTAATCATAATGATCATTACTTAAGTTATTTTAATAACCAAATCCATTAGATGGCACTAACAGCTTTTTGAAACTGCTTAGTTTAAGCTAATTAGCATTATATCTTCCAGGAGCTGTTCATCTGTACTAGCTCTTAAATCAGAAAGAACAAACTGAAGTGTTGAAAATGCTTGTTCAACTGATACCTGAGTTGCTGGTACAGCTAGTATATTAAAAGCAATATTTTTTAAGTCTTCGTTATTATGACCTTTTCAAAATTTTAAAACATTTGTTTATCCGAGATGTATGTGATCTTGGACAATTTTCAAAGAAATCTATTACTACGTTTATGCTAGCAATATTACGGTTTTTTAAAATCACGCTTTTTAAAATGCGTCTGTTTATGCTGTTTTATAAAAAGCACGATATTTTTGCAGTGAGATGCCACCTATGCAAAATTTATAATAAGGTGGCAGCACACTAGCACAATCAGCTGATGAATTTTAAAGAAAATAGTTAACTCCAGCAAGAATTTAAAATGGACCAAGCAAGAGCGAAATTGTTTTTCATTCAACGGCGAAGGCGAACATCAAAGTTAGTTCTTAATCTTCTGGAGCGGAGAAAAGAGCGCATGAAGACCTTAAAACGAGGATGGCGGAACTGGTGACTACCCTGGATCCGTAACCCTTTGGATCAAATGCAGCGGTTGTGGATTAAAAAACCAAAGAAATAAATAGAGGAAAGTTAACTTCGGCTCGGCCGAAGTTTGTATACCCATGCAGCACGTTTTTTAACTAATTTGAAAGACTGATAACAAACAAGTTTTCCCAATAAGACTACTTTTCTGGCTCTACTTTTGTATGACAGCTATTCCATATAGATGTCGGATATCTCAGGCAAAGTGGCTACAAATCTTTCTGCAGCATTACTCAAGTAGAATTGCTGTCATGAGCGTGCACAGACCACGGATGCGAAGACTGCATAGCCGGTCTAGAAGCGATGACTACTGGAAGCTGATGCAAAAACCAGCAAATAAGCACTTGATTTTTGAAAATTTTCGAATGAGTAAGAGCTCATTTTTGGCACTTTGCGGACTTCTGGCTCCACACATGACGCAGCAAGTCTATCTTATGACGATTCGCGTGGCTTTGGAAAAGCAGGCGGCCATCTGCATCTATAAGCTAGCATCCTGTGCAGAATACAGAGTAATAGGGGATGTATTCGGTGTGCACAAAAGCACTGTGCACAAATATTTCCATATGGTGGTCAAGGCAATTCTCAAGTTGACGAAAAGGTTAACATTTTTTCCGAAATTGGAGGAATGTCTAATGATTTGTGAGGGGTTTGAAAAACCATCTAACATTCCCAATATCATAGGCGCAATTGACGGTAATTAAACAATTTCTATCTTGTAACATATACTAATACGTATAACTAATGAAAATCAACTTTTTTAAGGAACTCATATACCGGTAAAGGCACCGAAGTAGGGGTACATGGACTACGTTAACAGAAAAGGATGGACTTCAATGGTGCTGCAGGCTGTCGTTGACCATAACTATCAGTAAGTAAATGCATTGACTTGAAAAAGCTTTGTTAATAGAGAATTTGACTTATTTATACAGATTTCGAGACATCAGTATGAAGTTCCCAGGAAGTGTGCACGACGCCACTGTATTTAAGGAGTCTGGCTTTTTTCGAAATCAAAGCCGTATTTTTCCAGGATCGACCAAAATGGTGGGAAATGTAGAAATGCCATACATGCTTGTTGGTGACCCTGCATACCCATTGTTGCCTTGGCTCCTGAAGCCCTATACGGGAACGTTGACTGCGGAAGAGGAGTCGTTCAACTGCAATCTGAGCTCAGCCAGACTTGTAGTTGAAAATGCCTTTGGACGACTCAAAGGACGATAGCGGTGTTTTACCAAAAGGATAGATAAAAATCCTGAGGCTGTCCCTTATGTGGCCCTAGCTTGTGCCATTTTACACAATTTTGTCGGACTGCGGAAGGAGAGATTCGTGCCAAACCCTGATCTGGCTGCATTCAGGCAATTGGAGCAACCAGCCGACTGGACTAGTAATCAGACCGTGGAGACGTCAGAATATAATCCGATTAATTTAAGGCTTCACATAAATGAATACTTAATAAATAATTATCCAGTTCGCCAAAGTTCTGTTGGATAAAGAATTTAATACAAATTTTCAAATGAAATATTAATTTTATGGAAACTAATTTAGTCTACAGAATACAGTTCATCTGCTATTATTGTGGTATTTTTTGTGTCTTATTTGTTATTTAGCAGCTCTCTCATGAATTTTTGAGTCTCTTCACGGTCTTCAGCTAGAATTTCTCGCATGTTCTGAGTAAATTTGTCTTCTGTTCTCTCCATAGTTTCGATAAACTGGTCAGTTTGGCGGTCGAGCCAGTCCAAACCATCTTTAAGATTATTTGACATGTCCTCGAGCACTCGTAGTACGTTTTTTTTTTAATATAAAATGAAAGAATCATTAATTAATCGACTGTCGGTTGAAGTGTGAAGACGTGTTTTTGTCGAGCTCCGGTTTTATTCGTTGCACAATCTTTAAAATCAGTTGTTAAAACAAAAACTTTCGACTCGCGATAAAAGACTTTAATGGACATTCATAAGCGCTGGTGCTTATGTTGTCCAATAATATCTAATAGTTGATATTTAATTAAATTAAATTAATTGAATGACTACGCGTACAAATTCAGCAAATGCAAGTGCAAAGAACACCAACAACACCATGAGTCAGAGCCAACTCAATACCCAAATGCAACAACAACAAGACGATCGCCGGCTTTCTATACAGCGCAACAACGCTTATTTTGCAATTGTCTCTCCCGAGCCCACCAGCACGGCGACTGTAAGCTCTCATACTACCACCGCGACGTGGAGCTCCCAATGCCCCACCCCCTCTCCTCAGCCCACGATGATGAACTTTTCGGCAAATGCAACAAAAAGTACGGTAACGCTTACTCCAGCGCAATCAATCTGTACGAACTCAACAACAACAACTATGCAGAAACCAGCGTCAACTCAGCACGCGCTCCCACTAACACATACACAAGTGAGCACAACACCCACCACCCGCTCGTATGTGCAGACCGGCATCGATCGGTATGTAAAAATAAACAAACGAAAATAAAGCCCGCAAAACAAAAGAAGCGGTAATACACCAAAATTGAACAAAACAAGCAATAAACCTGCGGTCAAAGATCCCCTCACTGGGAATAGGTTCCAAATTCTTGCCAAACAGTCTGACGCTGAGACTGAAGAAAAAGCTGCAAGTGCCGCAAAACCAAAACCTCCTCCAATCTACATTAATGATACTAGCTGCCCTAGTAACAAAGCTAGTCTCGCTAATAGGCAATAATAACTTCTATGTGACATCCGTCAGCAAAGGCAACATACGCGAAACAAAGCTCCAAGTTAACACCGATGACGACTATCGCGCTGTCGAAAAATGTTTAACAGCTGAAAACAAAAGCTACTACACCTACCAACTAAAAAGTAGCAAAGGCCTACAAGTTGTAATCAAAGGTATAGAATCAAGTGTACCTGCAGCGGAAGTTGCTTATGCTTTGGAAAAAAAGGGATTTAAGGTCAAGTCCGTAATAAATTTATTAAACAGAGACAAAAAACCCCAACCGCTTTTCAAAGTTGAGCTGAGCCCGGAAGACATAGCTCCTAACAAAAATGAAGTGCACCCCATTTACAAACTACCTTACTTATTGCACCGCAGAGTAACTGTAGAGGAACCGCACAAGCGCACAAATCCAGTGCAATGTACCAATTGCCAAGTATTTGGACCACCAAGTCCTACTGCGCTCTGCGATCTGTTTGTGTGGCATGCGGAGAGCTGCACAATACTGCCTCATGCCCCGCAAACAAGGAGGATCCATCAGTTAAAAAATGCAGTAACTGTGGAGGTAACCACACCGCAAACTACAGAGGTTGCCAAGTATACAAAGATCTAAAGAGCAGGATTAATACGCGCACGGAATTTGCTCGTTCCAATGGAAACCTTAATACGTATACACCCTCGCAATCGACCCCTGGAGTCTTCTTCACAAAAGCTACGAGATCGTCTTTTGCCCCATCGACTACTACCAAAGGCGTTTCTTTCGCAAGCGTCTTGAAACAAGGAACGATTTCACACGAAACTCGAACTGAGGCACCTCTGACAACAAAACATGTGGAGCAACCATCAAACCAAAGTAGCTTAGAAGCCATGTTTCTATCGTTACAACAAACCCTGAAAGATTTTATGGTGTATATGCAAAACGCAATGCAAGAACAGATGAGAATGCAAGGCCTTCTCATTCAACTGCTCGCTTCGCAACAACCCAAATAATGGCTCTTCTGAGAGTATCACTCTGGAATGCAAATGGCATTCCTCGCCACAAAGTGGAGTTATCCAAATTTCTACAAGACAATGAAATCGACATAATGCTTCTTGCGGAAACTCATCTGACGGACCGATATAATTTCCAATTATCGGGATATGCATTTTACGGCACAAATCACCCAGATGGTAAAGCCCATGGCGGAACTGGTATCCTAGTCAGAAGCCTCATCAAACTTTATCCACTAACGGGATATTCGGATACCTACCTACAAGCCACATCGATATGCGTAGAATCTAAACGAGGCAATATCACGCTGTCTGCGGTTTACTGTCCACCACGATTTACAATATCAGAAAATCAATTCCTAGATTTCTTTAATACACTTGGTCAACGCTTCTTCGCTGCGGGTGACTATAACTCGAAACATCCCCAATGGGGCTCCAGACTGACTAATCCCAAGGGGAAGCAACTCTACAACGTACTCGCGCGCGCATCAAACAAACTCGACTATGTATCTCCGGGAGGGCCTACATACTGGCCAGCAGATAAAAAGAAAATACCCGATCTTATAGACTTTGCCATAACAAGAAAAGTTCCACAAAACCTGGTAACTGCAGAAGCCCTTGCAGACTTGTCGTCAGACCATTCTCCAATAATTTTCACCCTTCTGGAGTGCCCTCAGATCAGACAATATCCTCGCAGACTGACTTCACACAAGACAAACTGGCTCAAATACAAAAACAGCGAAGTAGACATTGAAAACTCAGTAGAAGCCCTCAGCTCTATCATTACTGATGCTGCTCGTCATTCAAACCCCCAAACAACAACAATAACTCCTAAGCAAGATAGTAGATTAACGAACAACTACATAGACCGACTGGTGTCTGAAAAGCGGCGTGCAAGAAGAGAATGGCAGCACCATAGGTCGCCTGCGTCAAAAAATCGTCTGAGACTTGCGGAACGCATACTTCGCAAAGCACTCGAAGCGGAAGAGCAGCTAGCCCATAGCCGTTACATAGAAAAACTATCGCCTACAAGCACCAAATTTCCCCTATGGAGAGCACATGCAAGTATAAAGCAACCTGCAAAGGCAGACACGCCTTTAAGGGACAAGAGTGGAAGTTGGGCCCGCAGTGACGAAGAGAAGGCAAATGTCTTTGCACTTCACCTTAGAAATGTCTTCCAGCCAAATCCACCAACTAATGGCTATGCACTTCCATTGGTTCCCATCGCCGCACAAACTGACCCAATTAAAGTTCATTCACTTGAAATAAAAAATGCTATCGGAGATCTACAACCCAGAAAAGCGCCTGGACATGATCTTCCCAGTCCTGCCATAACATATATCTCAAGACTTTTCAATGCAGTACTGCGATGTGGATACTTCCCAACCCAATGGAAAAAGTCCACAATCATAATGATCCATAAACCAGTAAAGGATAAAACCCAAGCGTCATCGTATAGACCCATTAGTCTGCTACCTTGCTTATCAAAACTTTTTGAGAAGATCTTACTCCGTAAAATTGATTCCCATGCACAAAATATCATTCCATCACACCAATTTGGGTTCCGAGCTAAACACGGGACTATTGAGCAAGTCAACCGCATAACTTCAGATATTCGGACTGCGTTTGAAAACCACGAATACTGCTGTGCCATTTTCCTAGATGTTGCCCAAGCATTTGACCGCGTATGGTTGGACGGTCTTACATTCAAGATAAAGACAATGCTTCCACCAAATACACACAAAGTCCTAGAAAGTTACGTCAGTAACAGAGTATTTACAGTTCGTCAAAATGAGTACACAACAGAAAAGTTCACCATAGGAGCCGGAGTACCGCAGGGAAGTGTTCTTGGTCCTTTCCTATACGTACTATACACTGCCGACATACCAACAGACTCTCGACTTACAATAAGTACTTTTGCGGATGATACGGCAATATTAAGCAGATCACAATGTCCAATTACCGCAACAAGACTTTTGGCAAGCCATCTTACCGACGTGGAAGAGTGGCTGGCCAACTGGCGTATTAAAATCAACGAGCAAAAGTGTAAGCACGTGACGTTCACACTTAACAGAAGCACCTGTCCCCAGCTATCACTCAACGCGACTTTGATCCCGCAATCAAACGATGTTGTATACCTAGGTGTACACCTTGATAGAAGGCTAACATGGCGCAAACACATAGACTCGAAAAAACTTCAGATAAAGCTTAAGGCTAACAGCCTTCACTGGCTAATTAACTCCCGTTCCCCTCTAAAGCTGGAATATAAAGTCTTACTGTACAAGAGCATCATAAAGCCTGTCTGGACCTATGGCTCGCAGCTATGGGGAAATGCTTGTGCGAGCAGCGTGGACATCCTCCAAAGATCACAGTCGAGAATCCTTAGAACCATCACTGGAGCGCCATGGTACATTCGCAATGATTGTATCCACAATGACCTCAGCATCCCACTGGTTGAAACTGAAATAGAGGAACTTAAGCGCAAATATTCTGAGAAGCTTCTTGCCCACCCAAACCAACTTGCAAAATCTCTCACCATGCTGGCAACGCATTCTCGCCTCCGAAGAAACGACCTACCAACCCAGCGATGACTTGAAGGGCCGTAGAACACAAACTACCTCCAATAGGGGATAGTTTTTAAAATAGTTTCTAGATTAAGATTTAAAAAATTATTGTTTGTCTCTTTAAGAGAAGATCCAATAAATACCAACCAAGCAACAAAAAAAAAAAGAAAAAAAAAATTTAATTAAAAACGCTCAATCTGTTATGACTTGGAGTCTGGCGACGCCTGCCCCTGGTAGTTTCAGGAACTGTATGCAAATCGCTTTCTTTTGAAGTTAAGTCCGTCACATCATTTGACTCAAAGTTCTCCGGCTCATAAACATATTCAATTATGTCGTCCAATGCGGTGTCAACCCCAACTGCCACAGCCACTGGACGCGTTCCGTATAGCTCGTTCAGCTCATCAAGGTGGGCGCACATCTTCCTGGCAGCACCACTTGTTCCATTGTTGCGTTTCACCTCCATATAATTTCTTTTGAGCGCCCGCAACTTTGTCTTTACTTGCTCACTGCTCTTTTGCTTTTTGCTTTTTTTTTCATGAATTCTGCAATGCCTTTATACACAAGGTTATTGTTTTTGGTTTTACCATCTAACTGGCTCAGCACATCCGTCTCCTTAACAATGGCAAGAAGCTCCATGGTTTCTTCTGCTGTCCAGTGGCTTCTGTTAGATTCCATGTTATTTCAATTTGTATTTTGTCCAAGCACAGTTAACTGACAGAACAGCTGTTTGTGACTGTGTTTTTCTCAAAAACCATAGTCAAAATTCGTGTGTAGCAAAAAATCATGATTTTGTGTTTATGCTTGTATTTTTTGGAAAAATCATGATCTGAAACCATGGATTTTTGCAAGCATAAACGTAGTATATTACATCATTCACAGATTTTATATTTGATATTTATTTATTGCTTTTAATAGCTTTCATAAACTTCTCGTCAAATTTTGAAAACTCTTATTAAGCATATTTTTTGGCGCTTTAGCATGTCTGCAATGTGCTGCTTTGCAATTTTTTTTTGGTCACAAGTAAGCAAAGTTTAAGTTTTTCAAAAAGTGGTCCGGTTCGGGTTCGGGTTCAGGTTCGCGGAGTCTAAACTGTAAGCCACCTGGTTCATTGTCCGGTTCCTGAACCCCAAAAAACCCGAACCGAACCGGTTCTCAGGGGTTCGGTTCCGGACCGGCTTGCAGCCTTGACCACAAGTGGCAAGTCCTGCACCAATGGATAGGACATGCTTTCCTACGACACCCCGGATCTGTGTAGCAACCGATCTGCTAGGTCCATAACCAAACTGCGAACATGTACTCGTCATAATCGATTGCTACTCGAGATACATTGAGTATAAGCTGATAAGGTCCATCTCTTCAGAAACCATAATTGTGGCGATAAAGGAATTTTTTTTGAGGCTACGATATCTAAAACAGCTAAGGACGGACAACGGAAGGCAATTTGTGAGTGCAGAGTTCGTGAAAAACTGCAGGGTGAGTGGCATCGAACTATTGACGACTCCCACTTATTGGCTACAGGCAAACGGGGAGGTCGAAAGGATGAATAGCACATTAGTCAAACGACTCAAGACAGAGAAGAGTTTCGAGGAAGCAATTCAAAATTTCATACCGATGTATAACGTCACTATACACAGCACCTCAGGCAGTGCACCGACAGAGCTGATGTTCAACCGAGTGGTTAGGGATAAAATCCCGGGGACTCAAGACTTAATGGGGGAGAATTCGGATTCGGTTGAAAGGGATCGCGACATGACCTGTAAGCAGAGATGTGAAATAACTGCTGACAAAAAGTGAGGGACAGGTGGTGTCTTGGGATGAAAACATTGTTCAGCAGTCGGAGAGCGAACGGAAGTTGACGAGGAATGTGAGTCATCCGAAGAAGGTGCCGAAAGAACTGGTGACCACCCTGGATCCGGAACCCTTTGGAACAAATGCCGCGGTTGCGGATTAAAAACCAAAGAAATAAATAGAGGAAAGTTAACTTCGGCTCGGCCGAAGTTTGTATACCCATGCAGCACGTTTTTTAACTAATTTGAAGGACATGTCCACTGATAACAAACAAGTTTTTCCCAATAAGACTACTTTTCTGGCTCTACTTTTGTATGACAGCTATACCATATAGATGTCCAATTTCGACCCAATTTGGCAGAATTATGGAGCAGCATTAAAAACTTGCAAATACGGAGTTTGGAGACGATTGCATAAAAAACAAAAAAGTTTCTCACTAGAACTAGTTTTTCGACCGATCGTTCCTATGGCAGCTATATGTTATAGTTATCCAATCCGGCCGGTTCCGACAAATGTGCAGCATATTTGGACCACAAGACTTCGAGCAAAGTTTGGTGGCGATAGCTTAAAAACTGACGGAGGAGATAGCATAGAAACAGACGGACATGGCTATATCGACTCAGCTCGTCAAGTTGATCAACAATATATATACTTTATGTGGTCGGAAATGCTTCCTTCTATGCGTTACAAACATCTGGACAATTTCAATATACCCTCTGCACGGGTATAAAAATAGGGAAGAGATGTAGGAGCCTGAAATCCTACGTCAGATTTGGGATCTGGAATAAATATAAGGGGTCAACAATATTGAGTTTATTTGTAACTACCGAGCAGTAAATAACAAATAAATATATCCTGAAAACCCGAAGCACTACACGTACTCGTCCTAATCTATTTTTACTCGAGAAACACAGAGTACAAGCTGAAACGGCTAGGATATCCGAAACAGCGAAGGACGGACAACGAAAGGCAATTTGTGAGCGCATTTCAATTTATTTAATAATGTTTTTTTGCTTTTCCATCATGCTAAATTTCTGCTTCAAGCAGTGTGCCACCAAAATCTCAAGAGGAAATGTTTATGTGTACTGCTGGCTGAAGATCACATGCGTGCCTTTTTGAGACAAACTCATAAAAAGATTAATAGTGTCTTTATTGGTTTTCGCGATCTCCAAGCAAGATTTCTGACCATGGAGTCTTTAAGAAACCTTAAGTAAACTAAAACGGAACAACAGTAATGTAGAAAAGACTCAGAATAAAAACTTGCTCCCTTTTGCAGTGCAAGATTCACCCCTCACGCAAAATTTTCGGTTCCAATTTTGTGGACTAACACCCCTGTTTGACAGGGAGCGGTAAGCCCAACTGCAGAAATAACTACAGGTCCTGGTTTGCCTACCGCCGCCTATGTTGTTTCTCAGTTTTCTACTTCTAGCAAGGCTGGTCTGCCTGCTGTCTTATTCAAATGTGTATATATTAAACGCTGTGGATACTGAGCCCCCGGCACCTTCGATGGCTGCCCTTTGCATTAATGCCACTAACAACCCTGGTCTCAGCCAAAAGACCTAATTTTCGCCACTCTATTTCACTGCCTACAGTGAATCAACAAATTGGTGGTCAGCAAATGGTACCCGCTAATATTCAGACCATAGTTGGAGTACCGATTGTTTCATCGAGGCCGCGCTCTCTGTAAGCTGTTGCTCCACGGAAAACTATTTTTGTATCCAGGCTTATGCCGTCGGTAGCTGAGAAGGACGTTAACTTTTCCATCCACTTCCTAATGACATCTACATCACCAAGTTCCATTTTAAGCGGAATCGAGATATAACTTCTTTTAAAATTCTGGTTCCTATGGAACTTTTTACTTAAACTTGCTCCCTTTTGCAGTGCAAGATTCACCCCTCACGCAAAATTTTCGGTTCCAATTTTGTGGACTAACACCCCTGTTTGACAGGGAGCGGTAAGCCCAACTGCAGAAATAACTACAGGTCCTGGTTTGCCTACCGCCGCCTATGTTGTTTCTCAGTTTTCTACTTCTAGCAAGGCTGGTCTGCCTGCTGTCTTATTCAAATGTGTATATATTAAACGCTGTGGATACTGAGCCCCCGGCACCTTCGATGGCTGCCCTTTGCATTAATGCCACTAACAACCCTGGTCTCAGCCAAAAGACCTAATTTTTGCCACTCTATTTCACTGCCTACAGTGAATCAACAAATTGGTGGTCAGCAAATGGTACCCGCTAATATTCAGACCATAGTTGGAGTACCGATTGTTTCATCGAGGCCGCGCTCTCTGTAAGCTGTTGCTCCACGGAAAACTATTTTTGTATCCAGGCTTATGCCGTCGGTAGCTGAGAAGGACGTTAACTTTTTCCATCCACATCCTAATGACATCTACATCACCAAGTTCCATTTTAAGCGGAATCGAGATATAACTTCTTTTAAAATTCTGGTTCCTATGGAACTTTTTACTAGGATCTTGCAGCCTCACCTTTGGCCTGTACATACCATTTGAAATTTGCTCAGACATTCTCACCATGATTTTCAGACTCCATGGGGACAGCACTATGTTTGACGGCAGTGTCATGGCTTTTACTGAAACTTGGCTCAATGATTCGATTTCTGATAGTTCAAATTTTTCAAAGAACTACATTATTTATAGGCGTGACCGCCGCATTCTTCGTGGATGTAACGTTCTTATTGCTGTTCATTCTAACCTTCCTTTTCAATTACTTCACTATCACTATTCTAAGATTGAATATATATCTGTAAAATTCTCTCTGCCTAGTTGTAACTTACTGGTGACCTGCTCTTATATACCGTCTGGTTCTGAAACAGATATTTACTCACATCACCTTGCAGTTAGTCGCGAAATTTCTTCGCCAGCCGGTGATTACGATGTATTTATAGTATTGGGTGATTTATTTAACTTAATGAATAATCTTCCCACTATTTCCTGGGTCAGCTTGTGATGATTGGACTGCTTTAGTTTCGAGCACTCAAAATGACTTCGTAGATGGTCTTGCTGACATTTCATTTAAGCAAATGAATTCCATCCATTATCATAATGGCCGATTTGGCTCTTATCAGTTCCAGAAGATCTTCATCACCCAACACTGTAGTAGTATGTAGTATAAGTGTGCAATTCATCAGTTGCTTTTTCCTCTCCGACCCGTGTGCACGCGTCTGCTCAGAAGAAAAAATTTCATTTTTGTCAGTGTTATAGCACTTGACTAACGGTACCTGTGCAAATTTCTCCTTTCTTTTATATATCTGCCAAACGGAATAAACGCTTCGGGAAGAACAAAAAGCCACAAAACTGGGGACGGAATGGCAAGTTCCTGCAGAGCGGGAAGACCACCCAGCAGAGGATGCACTTTGACTGGCACCGCTCGAGCGTTGGGAAGCGGAACAGTCAGCAAAAGACAGACGGAAGAGGAGGCAACAACATTGAAAAAAGCAAAGGGACATCTTGACAAGGCGGGAAAGAATGCAACAAAGCCACAAATCGCGACAAAAATTACACCCAAGGGAAAAAAGAAGGAGAGTACAAAGAAAACAGACAAATCCAAATTGGAGGATATCGAAGAAAACCCAAAGACTGATACAGAAACTGTGAGTACAAGCACAAAGCGAAGTTCTAACATGGAAGCGCACATGTACGAAGAGGAACATAAAGGCCCATATATAGTGTTTATTGACAAAACCTGTGATTCAGGCAATAGAAAAGACATAAACCAATTTGAGCTTTCTGAGCTGTTAAATGAGCTAAACATTAAAAGGGCAACTGGTACCAAGGGAGGTTAAATTTCTATATTCGAGGGTTGCGGTTCAGCCTTTCATTATGTTTAGGCAATGTTTTAGATGTTTCCGTTTTGGTCACGTTGCTCAGCATTGCAAGGGAAGTTCCAGGTGCTACAAGTGTGGATTGGAGCATAAAGAGGATGTAGTATGCTCCAACACGGTTTGTGCAAATTGCAAGGAGGAGCATGTAGCAACAGATAGGCACTGCTTAGCAAGGAAAACAGCTTACGCTATTGAAAAGTGCATGGCACTCGAAAATCTCTCAAGGCAAGAAGTTAGACAGCAGACACCCGCTACTTTTCGAAAGATTGCCCCCGGACTTAACTGATAGTAGAAACTTTCCGGCATCTATTAGTCAGGATTTTGGTTTGCACCCTGCAAGAATTGCTAGTAAGGAAACGTTTAGGAATACACAAACATCCTCCTCTTACGCCAAAGAGGCTAGAAAGGCAGTTAATAAAGAAAAGGAGAGTGCTTATGCGGCTGCTACTATGGAGGAATAGCGTTATGCTATTGACCGGGAAAAAAGCCCCTCCACTGACAGATTTGTAGGTTTCCCTTCATAAGTAGAAACACTTGCGCAGAACAAGCTTAATTTACTTAGCGCAAAGCAAAACGCATTCCTGACAGACCAGAATAACAACTTTGGGGCAGACACGGCTGCAGAAATATTAATTAAGGAGTTGATGGACTTTATAAAAACTAGCAATGCAGAAATTGACAGCAGATTGATCTCATCGGAAATCATCCGAACCAATACAGCTTCCCAATGATAGTCCTCCAAATAAACATTCAAAGTTTGACCTGTATTAATAACAAACAACTCCTGAATATGTTCCTTACAAATAACAAGATAGACATTGCCATCCTCTCTGAAATATGGGTGAAGGACAATTTGGAATGCAGTATAATGGGGTACAAATTTTACTGTAAGCCCAGAGAGGATGGATATGGAGGAGTAGGAATCTATGTGAGAAATGGGATTAAATTCAAAATAATAAAGGTAGATAGTGATATTGAAGCTATCGGGGTACAAACGCTAAATTTTCATAGGAATGTTAACCTTTTTAGTCTATATGCACCACCGTCCACCACTTTTCAGAATTTCAAATCAGGCATTGAGAATGTTTTTACTTTAGCTGCTTCTTTGAGTAATCCATTTATTATAGGAGGGGACTTAATGCCAAAATCCACTATTTGGGGAAGCCTCAGTGGGGATGGTAAGGATCGTGCCTTTGAACGCGCTGCTCTGAAAGCGGGTTTCATATGCCTAAATGACGGCTCCCCAACTTTTTTGCTCAGTCCGAGGCATTTCTCAGCTTATTGACCTATCCTTCTCTAATATGAGAAGCAATAATGTCAGCTGAAAGGCTTTGAATGCGAAGATCTCAAAAATTAACCACTTCCCGGTTATAATGGAGATCAGCGCAATCGACAATCAACTTTTCTGACTTAGAGTCTCTAGAAAGAAGAGTTTAACATATTACTAGAGTAAATACGGTATCAACCCCGAGCGAAAATGCGTACGAGCCCAAAAAATGGTGCAATCCTGAAGCTGATAGGTTATTTAGACTTAGGAATGCAAGCAGAAAACAGTTTTATTTCTCCAAAAAATTCGAGGATACAGTAGTGCCCTATTTCGAGAAAAAGTCACTTCTCTTAAGAGCAGAGGTTTTGCCCTGTATTTCACGGATGGTTCAGTTACAAGTCGCCACTCTAGTGCGGAGTTCCTAGTAGATAGCTCAGGGTTTTCAGATAGTTTTTATACATATAAAATTTTATCATCCTTCACATCTGAACTTATAGCCATAGAGAATGCTTTAGACCATGCCATTGCTAGTGTTCGGTCAAACTCTCATATTTTGCCATTATTTCATACTACCAAATGTATTTGCTTTGAATTTAACTGCCTTTGTTTACATTTTGAATTGTCAACATAATTATCATTGCAGGCCTAATGTTAGCGGCCTGTAATTATCCGTATGCTAAGCTTACACACACATATGAATTCATTCTCTCTTTTTCGAACTCTGTTACATTGGCTAGCCTTTTGTTAGTCTTAAGCTCTCTGAATAAATTAGTTCTGTACACTCGTTCACTGAAGCAAGATCGTGTTGCTCCGTGAGAAATTTGACTGGAGTCGCAGCCTTTGTCCACGTGTTCGGTTTTTTCACACACACCCATCCTAGATTAAATGTCCTCAGGTCAGGAAAACGCTCCTGATCCAACATTTTGGCGCCCAACGTGGGGCTTGTGTGTGAAAAGCGGAAAATTTCGGAAAATTTAAGGTGCCTCTTCACATACCAGGCTCATCATTGACATTGCAAGAACGGGATTTATATCGATATCGCCGTCTCTCTGCAATGAAATTCGTATAGTTTGCTGCTATAGAATTTTCTAGTTGTGCTGCTGCTCGGCCGGTGGACAACCTAACTAAGCCTGGTGAAAATTGCTGGAACGGAACCATCAATTGGATGTCGCTGTCTCCCTGCAATAGAATCTGATACCCTATCACTCTGCTCGCCGCTCCAAGCGAGCCATTGGAGAACCTAGCGTTCTCAACTGAAACAATTTGGCAGGTCGCCAACATTGCCAAGCGAGACATTGGAAAAGTCTCGCCAAGTAGTTCACATTTGGAGTGAACATCATTCAACCGCGTGATCTATTGGAAGATCCCGCAATTTGTCGCTGCATCAAACCATTCGTTGGAAGGTCCCGCAAGTTTGCGTCGCACTTCTCGCCTCCTCATTCGTCATTGGCACAGCAACAGTCAAACGTCTTTGCTATTGCTCATTGTTGTTGTTTGCGCCGTTACAATTCGTCGCTCCTTCATTCTCGCTGATTCTTGCTGCCGTTGCCTCTGCTCGCTGCAACTTCGCTGCCGCTGCTAGCAGACCTCTCTCGCTCTCACATTGGTGAGACGTTGCCAGATCGAATTGTTGGTTTGTTTACATTTGGGAAATCTTAATAAATTTATTTGTTGCAAGCACAGACAATGGCTGCTGTCGAAGATTTGCAACGCAAGCTCACAAATATTATTCGAAATATTTCCCGCATTCAGGATAGAGTGAAGGTTTCTGTTGATGAGGATGGTCATGAACATAAATTGTCCAGCGCCGAATTGCAATTGCGCATGGACATGTTGGAGAACCACTACAAAGAAGCGTCGGCGGTGCAAACTGAAATTGAAAATGCAGATCCACAGAACGATGGTCGTGCGGACCTCGATGATACATTTGTGAGTATCAAATTGTCCATCCTAGGGCAACTCGGAGAAGTTCTGCATAGCACGGCAATCGGTCCACAGAGTTCTCCTCGTTCTATGCCACCGTCAATTCTGCCCAGACTGACCCTTCCTGTGTTCAATGGAAAAAGGTCAGAGTTTAAGAACTTCATAACGTGGTTCAACCAAATCATCGGTCGTGAACACACATTGTCAAACATAGAGAACTTTAACCACCTGTTAAACTGCCTGGAGGGTCCTGCTTTAGACGCTGTTAAAGCATTCCAAGTTACCAACGAAAACTTCCCCAAGGCAATTGCTCGCCTCAATGAGCGCTATGACAACATTACGCTCACATTTCTAGATACGATCGAGTCGTTGTTCAACCTAAACCCAGTCGAGAAACCA
This sequence comes from Lordiphosa fenestrarum, assembly GCA_035044985.1. NCBI lineage: Eukaryota > Metazoa > Arthropoda > Insecta > Diptera > Drosophilidae > Lordiphosa > Lordiphosa fenestrarum. Next base: position 36,814 of record JAWNNO010006911.1, read on the forward strand.
GATGGAACTCAGCTGCGTGGTCTGATTGACAAGGCCACGGCAATCTATTCATCGCTTTCGTCCCTAGGCACAGGGTCGGACATTGCACAAGGCATGCTGATCTATATACTCATGGGAAAATGTGATCAGCAGACTCGGAATAAGTGGAACGAAGCTATTGATTTGCGTTCGCTTCCCAACTGGGCACAGTGCTCCAATGTTTTGGAACGACATTGTCAGTTTTTGCAGTCTAGTGGCATCGCATCGTAGCGTATGGCTGATGCTGTTAAACATAAATCCAATTCCAAGCCTGGCAAGGGATTATCATTTGCGATCACTAATTCTACCTGTATTCTTTGTTCCAGTTCTGGCCACAAGCTTGCAGAATGTTCTGAATTTCAAGGCAAAGAGTACGAAGCCTAAATATGATATCGTCAGAAATGCTGGTCTATGTTTCAATTGTCTGCAGCCAGGCCATCGGATGACTCACTGTCCGTCAAATCATCGTTATCGTATATGCAAGGGACGACACCACACGGTACTCCACTACAGTCGTTCATCGTCAACATCGCAAGCGTCGTCATCAATTCTGGAACCTGCAGGAGCAGCCACGCACTCGCACATGAATCAATCACAATGTGGTCAAGTTATCCTTGCCACAGCCAAGGTGCTCGTAAGAGACTCATCAGGCGCATACAAACAAGGCAGAGCGCTCCTCGATTCATGCTCGCAGGTAAATTTTATGACCGACCAATTTGCTCAAGGTCTGTTTCTCCGCCGAGATAAGAGTAATTTAGAGATCCGCAGTATCGGGGAGTCAACTACCAATATCAAAACGTGCACCACTACTAAAGTCAAGTCTCGGGAGTCCCCATTTGAAGTAACGCTGAAGTTCTGCATAACTTCACACATCGCCTATCAACCCGATACGGAAATCGACACATCTGAGTGGGACTTGCCTGCAAATACCCCGCTGGCAGATGATCACTTTCATCGTGCTGGACGCATTGATCTCTTGCTTGGTACTGAGGCATTCTTTGAATGTCTTGCTGTTGGACAAATCAAGCTTGGAGATAATTTGCCAGTCTTACAGAAGACTTTGTTCGGATGGGTCGTGTCTGGCCGCTATCAGCATCAGCAGCATCAGGGGAATCGACAGCATGTCTGCTGTCAGTAGAAGAGTCCATCGACAAGAATCTTCAACTACTTTGGAATGTTGAAGCTGTAGATAATCCAAAGAGGTCGCTTCAGCCGGAACATCACATGTGTGAAGAAATCTACTCAAAGAAAACGTACCAACTCGATAATGGACGAATCGTAGTCAATCTTCCGTTCAAGAAGGATCCCAACTGCCTGGGAAATTCAAGCGATATTGCTCGTCAGCGATTTCTAGCACTTGAGAGGCGCCTCCAACGGCAGCCCGAGACAAAGGTGCAATATGACCTTTTCATGAAGGAATATGAGGATCTCGGTCACATGACATTGGTGGCTGATCCTGAAGGTATGTGAGCCACACTTTTATATACCTCATCATTGTGTTTTTAAGCCATCTAGCTTATCAACGAGATTGCGAGTCGTTTTCGACGGCTCATGTACTACATCATCGCAGACCTCACTAAATGAGATACTCCTTGTTGGACCAAAGCTGCAAGACGATTTGTACACTCTCTTGCTTCGCTTCCGGTTGGTAATGTACGCCCTCACTGCTGACATTACCAAAATGTACAGACAAGTACTCATAAGTCCTGAGGATCGAAAGTACCAATATGTGTTTTGGAGAACACACCCCGATGCTAATTTGGAAACATACGAACTAAATACAGTAACTTACGGGACGGCCTCCGCACCTTATTTAGCAGTTCGCAGTCTGCAGCACATTGCAGATCTACACAAGGAGGAGTTTCCACTCGGAGCATCAATCATAAAATCATCGTTCTACGTCGATGACATGTTATGTGGAGCAGACGATCTTACAACGTTGCAGCTCATCAAACAGGAGGTTACGGAGATACTTATTCGTGGATTGTTCCCCTTAACTAAGTGGCATTCCAATCATCCTGCCTTCATGGAAGACGAAACAGTCAAGGAATTGAACCTGGAAGATGCAATCACTAGTGCTCTTGGCGTAACTTGGGATCAACGGCGTGACGTGCTGCTCTTTGTGTTCAAGCCGAAACATATGTCTTCAACAGTTACTAAAAGAACCATTCTTTCAATTGCTTCCTCTCTGTTTGACCCTCTCGGATTGTTGGCACCGCTCATCATTGTGTCAAAAATCATTATGCAGGAGCTTTGGTTGCTAAAGCTTGCATGGGATGAGTCCTTACCGCAATCACTTCAAGACGCATGGGCAAGGTGCCTATTATCACTCAACTCATTGTCATCGATTGTTGTACCTCGCTATTGTCTACAACCCGAAATTGTGGACATTCAACTGCACGCCTTTTGTGACGCTTCGATACGCGCCTATGGTTGCTGCGTGTATGTGCGCTCAACAGACTCTTTCGGCCACGTCAACGTGCAGTTGCTAACTGCCAAATCCAGAGTAGCGCCAGTCAAAAAAATGACCCTTCCTAGACTTGAGTTGAGTGGAGCTGAACTGCTGAGTAAGTTGTATGCAAAAATTAAGGACAAATTCATCGGAAAGCCGCATAGCGCATATTTTTGGTCTGATTCGCAGATTGTGTTGCATTGGCTGCAACAGCACTCAATTACATTGTCAACTTTCGTTGGAAATAGAGTTTCCACTATCCAAGACCACACTTCTGATGGTCGTTGGAATTATGTACCCTCAGAAAGCAACCCCGCTGATATTGTATCCCGAGGTTGCACATCAGACGACCTACAACATTCGATTTGGTTTACTGGCCCTGCCTTTCTTCGCGACTCCGAACATCATTGGCCCTGTCAAAAGCGCGACAAGTCTATAAACATGGAAGTCATCGATGCTGAAAAAAGGAAGTCTACATTTGCTGTAGCCATAGAAGCAAACTATATTTTAGAGGTTATTGACGGAATCAGTTCGTACAATCGCTCGCTTCGGATCATAGCGTACATGTTCAGATTCTACCGTGGAGTCACCAAAAATCGCACATTTGAAGCGTCCTCGCCATCGCCAAAAGAACTTCACCACGCATTGGATTGCATCGTTTGGAACATACAAAGGCACCATTTCAGAGAAGATCTTCATTTGATGCAACAACAAAGGGATTTACGGAGCAGCCTGAAATTTCTCAGCCCTTTCCTGGATGATTCATCGGGTTTCGAGCTCATCAGAGTTGGCGGTCGACTCGAACACGCCAATATTCCAATTCGTCAAAAGCATCCACTTCTCCTACCTAGCAAGTCAATCTTTGTTCGAAATTACGCACGCCACCTACACGTGCGCAACTATCACGCCGGACCAAAGTCATTGGTCGTATTGCTTCGGCTCCAGTTCTGGGTAGTCAATGCGAGAACCTTGGCTCGGAGCATTGTGAGATCTTGTGTGCATTGCGTAAGATACCGTCCAGTTCTTCTTCGTCAAATTATGGGGTCTCTGCCACCTGAGCGTCTCACAACCGACAAACCATTTCGCAACGTTGGTGTGTATTTCTGCGGCCCTGTGAATACCTAAAGGTCCCACGAAATCCTATATTGCAATATTCGTATGTATGGCCGTCAAGTCAGTTCACATTGAAATCGTTTCAGATCTGTCAACAAACAAGTTTCTGGAGGCCTTAAAGCGCATGGTTGCTCGTCGAGGACCAGTATCACAAATCCATTGTGATAACGCCACAAATTTTGTTGGGGCATCCAACAAATTAGCCGAGCTGAAGAACTTCATGTTTAAATCTGCAACCCAAGATGCCATTCAGTCATACTGTTCATCCGAACATATAACCTTTCGATTCATTCCTCCCAGGTCACCACACTTTGGCGGGCTCTGGGAAGCCGCAGTCAAGAGCGCAAAGGGTCTCTTGGTGCGCACACTGATGAACACCCGATTTACCTTTGAGGAGCTAAACACTGCTGTCGTTGAGATAGAGGCTGTTCTGAACTCACGTCCTCTGTCGCCGCTGTCAACAGATCTCAACGACGTTAGTGCCCTCACTGCTGGGCACTTTCTAAATGGAGATGCTCCACGCGCCTTGCCTGAGCGTGTGGTGAATGCAAAGGATATCTCCAACCTAGATCGCTATGATCAAATCACTGCTGTGAAGCAACAATTCTGGCGTCGGTGGTCTGCCGAATACATCAACGAAATCCGATCCAGGTCAAAGTGGACTGCAACGTCTCCGAATCTCGCTGCAGGAACAATGGTCATCATCCAAGAAGACAATCTCCAACCTCTACACTGGAAACTGGGACGTGTTGAATCAGTCGTGTATGGAAGAGACAATCGTGTCCGTGTAGCACACATTCGCACGTCATCTGGAGTATGCTGTCGTCCAGTACACAAACTTGCTGTATTACCTGTGTGTTGAAAGAGGGTCCTTTCAAGGGAGGCCGGGATGTTCGGTCAAACTCTCATATTTTGCCATTATTTCATACTACCAAATGTATTTGCTTTGAATTTAACTGCCTTTGTTTACATTTTGAATTGTCAACATAATTATCATTGCAGGCCTAATGTTAGCGGCCTGTAATTATCCGTATGCTAAGCTTACACACACATATGAATTCATTCTCTCTTTTCGAACTCTGTTACATTGCCTAGCCTTTTGTTAGTCTTAAGCTCTCTGAATAAATTAGTTCTGTACACTCGTTCACTGAAGCAAGATCGTGTTGCTCCGTGAGAAATTTGACTGGAGTCGCAGCCTTTGTCCACGTGTTCGGTTTTTTCACACACACCCATCCTAGATTAAATGTCCTCAGGTCAGGAAAACGCTCCTGATCCAACAGCTAGGAATCTATCTCATGTTGCCATACTCACAGACAGCAGAAACGGAGCAAAACTGTTAGGAAGGCATGATCAATGTAATTACATTGCCAATAATACTAGAACGAAAATACAGAATCACACTAGTTTACGTCAAATGGAAATACACTACATTCCTGGCCACATGGCCACATTTATAAAAACATCAAGGACGACTGGGAAAAAGAATACGCTGATTTCGTGGCACAAAAAGCTAGAGGTTATTGTCAGTTATTTCCATCTACGCTGAATAAGCCTTGGTTCAAAGACAAGAGATGCAGATATAAACCAAAAGAGATTAAATTAATAAACAGATTATTAAGGGGAAATGCCTAGCCTAGTGTAGTTATCAATACACTCTAACCAAGATGCATGTGAGAAACGATAACAGATGTGATACATGTAACGACTTTGATGGTGTCTCACACATAATATTTTGCTGTGAAAAATACCACACGACACGACAAAGATTCCCATCTCAAACTTTGTACAACTGTGTACAACAACACATACAATTTCTTCAAACAGGAAAGCATTGATGCTTATCAACCAATTTTCGACTTTCTAGACGATATCAAAGTTGAACTATAACAAAAGGAATAACAAATAACTTATATAAATTTGCCGTGGCGATTTCCACTTTACCATTAAAGTGGGCGGCCAAACCTAAAAATTCAAAAAAAAAAAATAATAATAAGTGTGCAATATATATATAACTAGCTTTAAGAGAAACTGTTAATAAGATCTTTTAACCAACACTGTGATCGATAGTTTTAAGCAACACTGTAATCGATAGTTGAGCATGTACGGAAGCTTATCGATAGACCGTGCGAGGCGAGGCTTTCTGAGTTGACGCGCACACGATCAAGCTGTAATGCTTGTTAATAAAGAGATTAAATAAAGATATTACTCGGAACTATAACTACCACTCTCGTGCTGTCTATAATAATCAGAAGTGGTCTCATTCACGTCAAACAACAAAAACAAACAATTAAAGTGTTAAACACATGTCAGCGATTAACCTGAAACGATTAAAAAATTGCTAGTGAAAGACTTAAAGTTCTAGTAAAATCCACACGGACGACGTGGCGTTGCCACTCTTTCTCAATGTGTGGATTTTATTGAACAGCTGTACGAGTTTTGTTTGGGCGCACAAACTAATTAAGTTTATTTATTTTGACGGTCGGTAGAGAAAGAAAATGTCTGACAAGAAATGTGTTCGTAAGAAACGGTTGAAGCGCTATCATGAGGAAGAGAAAATCGCTCATATGCAAATATCGCGTACTTAATGACCAAACAGTTTGACTGAACTTTGTTAAACTATAAACAACAATAAACCAACCGAATCTAATTCATTGTTTTTGGCAGCAAAAAGGGGGAAACACGGCAGAGTGTAGTAGCCAAGAGAGTCGCAGAAACTAGCAGGTGCGGAAAGCGAAAGGCCGAAAACACTTAAGTTTCAAAACTTGTCGAAATGAAAGCTTATAGAGAAAAGCATAGAGAGAATATGCTAAACTTAGAGACTGAGAAGTTCTTGTGGGCCAAAGAAGTAGAGGAACGTAAATTAAAGTTAGAGAAGAAACGGTTAGAAAATGATTTTAAAATAAATCAAATGCGGCTGGAGCAAAAAGAACGAATTCTCAAACTAGAATTAGAGCTTAAATACAAAAAATAAACCATAAATAAAACTGATAAATAAAATGCAATAATAAAATTAATCATATGATAATTTATTCAAAAATTAGATTATAAATATGTTCTCCTTTGCTTTCAGACTCTGAGTACTGCATATTGTTGGGTGCAACCTCAATAGATTCATTGTGATCAGCTTCCAATTCTTGGTGCAAGTCAAGATCTTGTATACTCTGATCGTCCAGTAAAATATTATGAAGTATGCAGTATGCAGCATACCAGAACCCAATCACATAGAAATGATTGACTTTCATTATCCATCAAGCGAATTCGTATTTCTTTAAGACTACAAAGCTTCCCTTTTAGAACACCAAAGCAGTTCTCAACTCGAACGCGGAATTGACTGTGTCTTTTGTTAAATTTTAGTCGTTTGTATAAATCCATTACACGAGAGTTGCTGCGAAAAGTCGTAACTAGAAATGTCGACTGAGGGTAGGCAGAGTCAGCCGCAATCCACTGCTCTCATGTAAGATAACGCTGGGTGTGTTTTCCAAGTAAGCAGTTCTTATAAACTTTTGCGTCGTGGTAACTGCCCGGACTTCCTACAACTGCATCTCGTATGCACAGCTAGTGGTCACAAACAACTTTCAATTTAACGGAATAATTTCGTTGGCGAGAAAAATACACTTCATGGTTTTTAGCAAGCTTTGATCTCGCTGCCATCAATGTACCCAATACAGTGGGGCAACTCATTAAAAGTGCGTTTCGCAAGCTCTTGACGCTCAGCTACATCGGGCAAATGTATGTCCTGTGGGATAAGCCGTAAAAATGCAATAAATATCCTTTTCGTGATCTTGGTTAAAGTTCCACCATCAGCGATTAAAAATATTGTACAAATTTTTCCAAAAGATTCGCTGCCTCCAGACGAGCCCAAACGAAACAACACTATGGCAAGCTACAAATCAATTGGCATTTGCGATTTGTAACCACTCGATGCAAATACTTCGTTTTCCTTTATCAGATCCATCAACATTCTGAATTGGCTCTTAGACACACACAACATTTGCTTAAAACGCCTCTCATCAAATGAAGAGAGGATGTCAGTTCGACAACTAATGCATTTGGGCACGTCACAGATTTCTCCTCGACGGCAAGAATAAATGCGAACGACATCTTCCATAAAGTCATCCAACAATTCGTCCATTGCTAAGTCGACTTGGTCTGGTGGATTTTCATCTGCAAATGTAGACAGCTTTAAAACGAGCAATTTATTAATTGCTGTATACGCACCTTCAATCAGTTCCACTTCACGATGCAATTCTTTTGCTTTCCATTCTAAAAGAACATCTTTGGCATTATCTACTTATATTATATATATAAAGTTGTTCAACCTGACTGACTGACTGGTGACCGTCGTGCAGCCCAAACCATAAGAGATAGAAGGCTAAAATTTTGACAGAAGTTTCCTTATGTGGTGAATGTGCGTACTAAGGCGGGGTTTTGGAAAATTCCACCCGGAAAAGCCGGAAAAGCGTCGGAAAAGTTTGTATGGGGAAAATTTTATTTTTGATCCGAATGACTTGAAACTCGGTTTGTAAGCAAAGTATGCGAAATAATTGGACACGTGTTTTCCCGATTTTGGAAAATCCACCCACAAGGAAAATTGCTGGAAAATTCGATGTGCAAAAATCTATTTTTCACCCGATTGACTTGAAATTCGGTTTGTAAGGATAGTAAGTTATATAAATTGAGATGTCATTTTACGATGTTGGAAAATTTGACCGTTAGGTCGAAAAATTCCTGGAAAATTCTGCATGCTAAATAACTACATTTCATCCGATTGACTTAAAATTCGGTTTGTAAGGATAGTAAGTGAAATTAATTGAGATGCCACTTTCCGATGTTGGAAAATTTTTAACCGTTTGGTCGGAAAACTACCGGAAAATTCAACATGCTAAATAACTATATTTCATCCGGTTGACTTGAAACTCGGTTTGTAAGGATTGTAAGTGAAATAAATTGAGATGTTAGATTCCGATGTTGGAAAATTTGACCGTAATGTCGGAAAATTCCCCGAAAATTCTGCATGCTAAATAACTATAATTCATCCGATTGACTTGAAATTCGGTTTGTAAGGAAAGTAAGTGACATAAATTAAGATGTCATTTTCCGATGTTGGAAAATTTGACAGTAGGGCCGGAAAATTCCCGCAAAAGCGTCGGAAAAGTTTGTAAGGGGGAAATTTTATTTACCATCCACGTGTTTCCCCGATTTTAAAAAATCCACCCTCAAGGAAAATTGCCGGAAAATTCGATATGCAAAAATGAATCGTTCCCCCGATTGACTTAAAATTCGGTTAGTAGCTGAAGTAAATTGAGATGTCATTTTCCGATGTGGGAAAATTTGAGAGTGGGGCCGGAAATTCCCGCAAAAGCGTCGGAAAAGTTTGTATGGGGAAAAGTTAATTTGACATCCGATTGACTTGAAACTCGGTTTGGAAGCAAAGTATGCAAAATAATTGGACACTTTTTTCCTTATTTCGAAAAATCCGCCCACTAGAAAAATTCCCGGGAAAATTTGATAAGCAAAAATCAATTTTTCATCCGATTGACTTAAAATTCGGTTTGTAAGGAAAGTAAGTGAAATAAATTGACATGTCATTTTCCGGTGTTGTAAAATTTGACCGTAGAGTAGAAAAATTCACGGAAAAGTCTGCAAGCTAAGTAACTATAATTGACCCGATTGAATTGAAATTCGGTTTGAAAGAATAGTAAGTGAAGTTTCATCCGGTTGACTTGAAACCCATTTTGTAAGGATGGTTAGTAAGATAAATTGAGATACCAGTTTGCGATGTCAACCGCTTGACTTGAAACTCAGTTTGTAAGGACCGTAAAACAATTAATTTGTAATGTGATCTTCCGTTTTTTGGAAATTTGGCCCTAGGGTCGGACAACTTCCGGAAACTCCGAATGCAATAACCGATCATCCGATTGACATGAAACTAAGTTTGTAAGGATAGTATAAGAAATAGCGATAACGATAACGATAAAGAAAATTATAACGCTATCGGTAACAGTAACGGTAACGAGAACAATGACGATATTGAAAATTGAACAACGACTGTTGTTTCGACAAATTCAGCACCATGGGTAGAAAATTGGTGGTCAAGACTGTATAAAAGTTAAGTTCCCAGCGATAAGCTCCAAACGAATTTTATGAGCTACATTAAATAAAAAGTACGGAACTTTTAATATTTTTAAATTCAACCCACAAAGTTAAAAAATATGCGGAAAGTTGTTGTATGCAACTCTTTGGATCTTCATTTGATAAGCTCCGTAAACATATTGAAACCAAGCCCGACTATAACATACTCTGTACCAAGAAAATTTGTCTTATGATCATCTTCTTTGGCGGATCGATAAGTTATCCTAATAACTAAATATGTCCAGAAGGAACAAGCCATCTATCTTCAAAATTGTGTTAGATATGACGTTTTTTCTAAATTGCGGGGGCGTGGCCAAAATTGAAAATAATCTTGATCTGCCTGCAGACATAAGAAGCATATGTCCCATACATGTCAAAACTCTATCTCTTACCATCTCTGAGATCTGTGCGTTCATACGGACAGACAGACTGACAGACGGACAGACGGACAGACTGACAGACGGACATGGCTATATCGACTCGGCTGTTGATGCTGATCAAGAATATATTTACTTTATGGGGTCGGAGATGCTTCCTTCTGGATGTTACATACTTTTGCACAAACTTATAATACTCTATGCACCTACGGTACAGAGTGTAAAAATTTCACCAGCATGATAAATAAGTAACAAATTGATGAAAAGCGAGCAAACCCGCTGGTAAATAAAGCTAGTTTTGTATGTCAAATGGCAAAATGTCAAAAGTTGTAACCTCCGATTATGCACAGGGGGGCTGCTCACAATACTAGTCTGGCACTTTTGTCCAACTGCCCAAGTGCCTGACCAAAGTGAATACCCTAAATGATTTTAGAAACACTCCTAGATTCTGGCAGCCTCATCAGCTTGATACGACGACCACATGTTCCTACAGATGTTAAGTTAAATGATGTAACCGATAAATGTTATGTTGGCATAAACAAAAGCTAATGAATAATTCATGGATCATAAAATGTTTAATTTCGTTTTCTAATAAAAATATAAAATCAAGGCTGATGGTGGTTAGCGACGACTCTATGAGGTATCCTTTCATTTTAGGCAGGGATTATTTAAAACAAAGTAAAGTAAAATTCATAGTAGAGGATGATTTAAATACTGAAGACGGAGATTCAGAGGGTGAAAACGAAATATGTGTAAGCACAATAAGGAAAAATCAAGAAATCAAAAAGGTTCAAAGAGACGAATGTGAGAAAATGTATATTGATCAGGACAGGGACGATTTTTGTAAGCAAATAATGGCAATTGAATATGGAAGAGAAAAAAAGAGCCACAATACGACATAGGAAATATGGTTGGTTTTGTTTAAAAAGTTAAGTTGGTAGACCTTATTAAAAATGGTTACGAAAAAGCTGTCAGACCTGCAGAGCCAGTAATAAAATATGAAATGCGGCTAGAGGTTGAAGATGGTAGAGCTTTTAGTTGTACACCAAGAAGGCCATCATATGCAGAGAAAGCAACTATTCAGAAAATTATAGATGAAGGGTTGGCAAACAATGTTATACGACCCAGCGAATCAGAATATTCATCCTGTGCGGTTTTGGCTAAAAAGAAAACCAATGAATCAAGAATGCGTGCAGATTACAGGGAGTTGAATAAGAGAACAAGAAAGGCAAAATATCCTATTCCATTAATTGATGACTTGTTGAATGGGTTGGTGAACAAACGGATTTTTACTAAGTTGGATTTGAAAAACAGTTGTAATCACGTATACATGCATCCAGATTCCATAAAATATACAGCATTTACGACGCCAATGGGTCAGTTTGAATACTTGAGGATGCCATTCGGGCTAACAAACGCACCGTTTGTATTTCAAAGGTTTATTACTAAGGTCTTTGGAGACATGATAAAGGAAGGCAAACTGATAGTGTATCTTGATGGTATAATGATCGCAACAAGAGGAGTCGAAGAGCACATGTCAATTTTGCAGGAAGTATTTAAACGGCTGGTGATGAACAAGCTTGATTTGAAAATGAATAAATGTAGCTTTTCCAAAGCGAAGTAAAATATTTGGGATATGTGATTTCAGAAAAGGGTATTCAGGCTAATGAAGAAGAGATAAAGGCAATTAATGACTTCCCACTTCCTACAAAAGTTCGTGATGTTCAAAGTTTTTTGGGAATGTGCTCCTATTTTCGGAGATGCATCCAGAATTTTTCTTTGTTGGAAAGATAAAAAGATCAGTTTCGTCTCTGTACAATTGGAAGCTTTCAATCTATTGAAGAGCAAGCTTTCAGAAACACCGATATTGGCTATATATGATCCAAACGACGAACCTGAACTACATTGTGATGCGAATTCAGTAGGTTTCGGTGTTACAAAGGAAAAGTGATGGCAAATTTCACCCAATTTTTTACATGTCAAAAAGAACAATGGATACGGAATAAAGAAATCACAGTTTTGAGTTAGAGACGCTGGCGCTAATAAACGCACTAAAGAGATTTAGGATTTATCTTCAGGGAATTTCTTTTAAAGTCGTAACGGACTGTAATTCATTAAAGCTGACATTGAATAAGAAAGAGCTTAGCCCGAGAATAGCCAGGTGGGCACGTGAATTGGAAAACTACGATTGCATATGGAAGCATAGATCAGGCAAAAGAATGCAACATGTTGACGCTTAAAGTACTACTGTGAGCAAAAAGTAAGGTGTAAGGGTCAATTTAAACTTCGCGGGCCTAACAATTCGGGCAGGTTTTTTTTTCTTGAGTTGGCAGGACTGTTGATGACATCTGTGCCAAATTTCATGTGAATGTCATTATCAGAAATATATTTACGCTTGTGTTTTCCAAACGACCAAGAGTGCATTTTTCGATTTTTACAATGTCTGATTTAATTGACACTTGGGACACTTGGAACAAAAAAAGTAACGGAGGTCATTGGCAAAAGTTATTGGTTCCCAAGTATGAAAAAGAAAACTGAAGATCACATACGAAACTGTCTGAAGTGTATTGCGTTTTCGGCTAAGAACAACAAGCAGGAGGGCTCTCTTTATACGATTCCAAAGGGTACTGTCCCTTTTCAAGCGGTGCACATTGACCATTAAGGGCCAATAAACAACAAAGAGTCGGTATAAAAGCATATTTTGCTGTGTATGCATGTACAAAGTTTGTGAGACTATACCCTACAAAAACAACAAAGTCAAAAGAAGCGATAAACGCATTACAAGATTTTTTCAGGGCATATAGTAGACCGACAGGTATTATCTCGGACAGGGGAACGTGTTTTACCTCAGATGAATTTGAGATCTTTGTGATACAAAATAATATTTGTCATGTGAAGATTGCTACGGGTTCCCCACAAGCAAAAGGCCAGGTGGAAAGAATCAATAGAGCCCTGGGCCCCATGATAGGTAAATTGATTAATGTGGAAAAGAATGAGAAATGGTACACAGTACTCCCTGAAGTGGAATTTGCATTGAATTATACGGTGCATAGGAGTATTAACGAACACCCTAGCGTTATGTTGTTCGGGATTAGACAAAAAGGGAAGATGATAGATAGTTTAAAAGAAAACATAGTAGAAAGGGAACAAGACACGGACATGACAAAAGAGGAAGTACGCGGCAGGGCAGAAATTGCACAGCAGAAATTACAGGAATATAATATGAAATATGTGGATGCTAAACGACAAAGACCAACTGTGTATCGGGAAGGAGACTATGTCATGGTGAAAAATTTCGATTCTACAAGTGGAGTATCAAACAAACTTATACCGAAGTTTCAGGGTCCATATATGGTTTCAAAAGTGGTAGGCAATGATAGATACTTGATAACAGATGTAGAAGGATTTCAACTTACGCAGAAACCATATGAAGGTATATGGGCAGTGCACAATTTAAAACCATAGTTAAGGTCAAAAGATCAACAGCAACAAGTAGATTCATTCCATGAGAACACAATAGAGATAGACATATCAGATAAAGGAGGAAATGAAACGGAAAAAGAAATGAAAACTATGTACAGTAATTTTAAGGTTACAACTCGAAGTATGATAAGGAATAGGGAAAGTAATATCAAAATGAACACTTAGGATCAGGGATCCTAAAAGTCAGGAAAGCCGAATTGTAGTAGTATGTAGTATAAGTGTGCAATATATATATAACTAGCTTTAAGAGAAACTGTAAATAAGTACTTTTAACAAACACTGTGATCGATAGTTTTAAGCAACACTGTAATCGATAATTGAGCATGTACAGAAGCTTATCGATAGACCGCGCTGAGGCGAGGCATTCTGAGTTGATTCAAGGTGTAACGCTTGTTAATAAAGAGATTAAATAAAGATATAACTCGGAACTATACCACTCTCGTGCTGTCTATAACACTTAATCTTTTTATTAATGGCTTAGGTTTCTATCCGAAAGTTAACACTCGTGGACTGGTCTCGGCATGATGGTCTTAATCTAAATAAGGGCGTAGATATTTTTGTTCCAATCTCTATTGCAAAATCTTCTAAAAACACTCCTTGGTTTTATCTTTGTCTCATCTGAAGAACGTTAATTATAGACGATATAAGCAACTTAAGCAGACAGGCTTACAAACTGATTTTTGTAAATACTCTGTCGCAAAGTCGAATTTCTTCGCATATTGCTCGGCATGCTTAAACGTTACCCTATAGGTTTCAAAGACATCTTTCGAAAAAACCCTAAGTTATTTTTAAACTCTTTACCAGTGGTACACAGAGTATATAAAGTTTGTACAAGCGTATGTAACAGCCAGAAGGAAGTATCTCCGACCCCGTGAAGTGTATATATTTTTGAGCAGCATCAACAGCCATGCCGATATAGCCATGTCCGTCTGTGTGTCTATATGAACGCACAGATCTCAGACAAAAACCTCTTATACTTGCAGGCAGATCAAGTTTATTTCCAATTTTGGCCACGCCCTCTCCCGCCTCCGCCATTTGGAGAAAATGTCATATCATCCACAGTTTTAAAGATAGATGGTTCGTAGTTACTTATAGACATATTTAGTAATCAGGATTATTTATCGATCCGCCAAAGAAATGGTGAAGATCGGATGAACGGTTGTCGAGTTTGATCAAAAGACTGTTCGCTGCTGCAGCGCAATATCAGCACTGCTTTTAGCTGCTATTGCAAAATACAAATTTATGGTGAACGTTTAATTTCACTGGTACAGACTATATTATGGTCGGTGCTGCGGAGGATCCGCTGATTTAGTTTGAAATTTAAACTTAAATCTTAACTGAAATTTAATTTTGTTTTATTCATCAGTGTTCGCAAGAATCGATAACTATGTATCCAATCTTTGCAACACTGTTTATAGAGTCTATCGATCGATGTCAATAATTAGGTAGGTAGGTAGTTCCGGCTGACCCCAGATGGGGTCACACATAGACCTTAGGGTCCTTAATGAGGCCGGGTGATTATTTGGGTACGTTTGTCTTAGAAGTCCAGGAGGATTCTTGTCGTTTTGGCAAATGCCAATAACTGTTTTGGGGGCCTCTTGGCCGCTTCCTCCAAAGAAGAGAACCGTGGGGTGTGCAGAATTTGTAATCTTGTCGTGGCAATTGCTGGGCAGCTGCAAATTAGATGTTCTAGAGTTTCTGCGACTCCAGGTTCCATACATTTCCTGCAGGTGTCCTCTGTTGTTATGCCTAGCTTTATCGCATGAGCGGCTGCTAGGCAGTGTCCCGTTAGTATGCCAATGAGCAGTCTACAGTCTCTTCTCTGGAGCTGTAGCAGATAGTGCGTAAGTTTTTTGTCTCTTGTCTTGCACATAATTTTAGAGATTCTGCATCCGCTGGTGTTTTCCTACCTTACCTCCGCTTCTTTCTCTGCTATCTCTTCCATCTTGCTATGAAGCGTCTGTATGGAGATAGGTATGTTTAGTGTTTCTTCTTGGCCGAGTACGACTCCGGCTTTTGCAAGACTGTCTGCCATCTCGTTTCCGTCGATGCCCCGGTGGCTGGGAATCCAGTAGATTTGCACCTTTCTGGAGATGCTGAGGGAATCTAGCGCTTCCCTGCTCGCCAGGACATTTCTGGAGTTGATGGAGTGTCCTTGCATTGCCTTGATTGCCGCTTGGCTGTCCACGTAGATATTTATTTGGTTGTATGGAGCGTGAATTTCCGCCAACTCCGCTGCTTTCCTTATTGCGAAGACTTCCGCCTGGAATATGGTGCAGTGGTTTGGCAGTTTGTATGAGAGCTTTATTTCTGGCTCTGCACAGTATACGGCGGCTCCGACTCCTAGGTCCATCTTTGAGCCGTCTGTAAAGAGGTGTGTTGCTTCTTGGGCCAGTCCTGTACGCCAGTCTTCTTGGTCCCAATAGTGCAGATGTGCATATTGGGTTGACCTTTGGGATAATGTAGTCCGTGCTACTATTGATCTCTCTACCAACTATGCTGTGTCCATAGCTTTGTAGCGCCATGGTGCCTGTCGCACATAGACGTTGGGCGGTCTTTTGTGCCAGAAGGCGTGCTTGGATGTCCAGAGGGTTGACACCTAAGATGTGTTCTAATGCTTTGGTTGGAGTGGACCTCAGCGCCCCCGTAATACAGACCAGTGCCTGTCGCTGGGTCTTCTCCATCAGCTTTAGGTATGTGGTTTTCTCCGTGGCCTGCCACCATACCAGTATGCCGTGTAGCAGTATCGGTCGTATTACTGAAATGAAAAGCCAGTGCATCAGACTTGGTGATAGGCCCCAAGTGCTACTCAGCATCTTCTGGGATGCATATAGTGCGTTGGTCGCCTTCTTCACTCTTTCTGCCACATTCGCCTTCCATGACAGTTTACTATCGATTACTGCTCCAAGGTATTTGACGTTATTCTTTGGTGTTAGTGTTATTCCATTTATCTTTGGTGGAATCCATGGCGGTACCTTGTATCTCTTGGTAAAGAGAATGAGGTCCGTCTTCTCCGCATTAATACTAAGTCCGGCTTCTGTGGCCCATTTTAGTATCTCTTTGAGTGTAGAGTCCATGATTGAGCTGAGAGTCGATGGACATTTCCCGATGATAATTATGCATATGTCGTCGGCATATGCAGTTATCTTGGGTGCTTTCCTGCGAAATTTTGTTAGCAGTTCGTTAACCACAAGGTTCCATAGAAGGGGTGACAGTACTCCGCCTTGAGGCGTGCCGCCGTGTGCCTCCTTCGTCATGGTTGTGGTACCCCACTCGGCTTGTACTCTTCTGCAGCTCAGCAGGTTGTATATCCACGAGTTCAAAGCCTTATGTATTGATACAGCTCTTAGGCTGCGCATTATCGCCTCCGTGGAGACGTTGTTGAATGCACCAGATATGTCAAGGAATGCTCCCAAGGCATACTCTTTATGGTACATTGCTTTCTCGATGGTGGCTACTAGGGAGTGTAGCGCTGTTTCCACCGATTTCCCTTTCGTGTATGCGTGTTGGTTGTTCTCCAAGGTCAGGTTCATGCCTTCTCTTATGTGGAGATCAAGTAATTTTTCCATTGTTTTAAGCAGGAATGAAGTGAGGCTAATGGGCCTGTAGTCTTTTGGCTGCACGTGACTGCATTTCCCCGCTTTGGGTAGGAACACAACACGTGCTGTCCTCCAGGCCACAGGTACATAGCCCCACCCCAGGCAGGCTTCAAAAATGGACTGTAGCCATGGTACGACTAAACCTTTAGTCGTTTTTAGCATGGCGGGAATTATGCCATCCAGACCGGGGGACTTGTAGCTCGCGAACGAGTCGATCGCCCATCGGATTTTTCCAGGAGTGACTAAGTTGGTTGGGATGTTAGTTTGTTGAGTGTTTAAGTCCTGAAGCGTATCTGGCTCGGTGACTATAGTGCAGCCCGGGAAGTGCGCATCGAGAAGAGCGCATGTAGCTTCCTTGCTGCTTTCTGTCCAGTGACCTTCGTCTGTTTTTAGTTGACTCTGCATAGGTGGCTGCTTTGAAAGCAGCTTCCTGAGTCTGGCTGCTTCCGAGACCTTCTCTATGCTGGAGCAGAAGGTTCTCCATGAGTGTTGCTTTGCCTTCCTTACTTCTTTTTTGAATAAGCGAAGTCTTATCTTGTACTCCTCCCAGATGATCACTTCATCCGCTTGTTTGGCGAGTTTGAAGCATTCCTGGACGTCCTTCCTCTGCTCTTTCAGTTCTGGGGTCCACCAGGGGGGTCTGGTTCTCCTTTTTGTAACTGTGAGCCTACACGAGGTTTTGTATGCTTCGATGAGATTGACAGTGAGCGTCTTCACGGACTTCTCAATATCTTCCACCGAGCAGATGGGCGTTGACGTCGGCAGTTTTGATTCCACTGTCTTAAGGTACTTCACCCAGTCGGTATTCCGGGGGTTCCTATAGACGTTTCTAGTTTGACAATAGTCGAATTGTATCTTGAACTGGATGTACTTGTGGTCGGAGAAGGAGGGTTTATCAAGAACTCTCCATTCTGACGCCTGAGTACTGTTCCCTAGGGTCATGGTTAAGTCTAGGACGTTGGCTGAGGTTGGTCCCACATAAGTGGGTACGTCTCCAACGTTTTCTACACTTAGACTGGTTTGTATAATAAAATGTAAGAGAGACTCACCTCTGTCGTTGATGTCCGGGCTGCCCCACACAGTGTGGTGTGCGTTGGCGTCCGTTCCGATGACGAGGGGTTGCTTCTTGTAGCTTGCCTCCGCCGTCAGTCTTCCGAGTTCAGCTGGTGGTGCCTCTCGCTCATGCGCCATGTAGCAGGACGCCATAAGAATTGGCTCGTCCCTGCCACCCTCCAAGGCCACAACAGTGAGATCGTCCGTGCTGTAATTAGTCATTAAATACGCATAGATGCCTTTTCTTACCAGAATGGCAGTCCTTGCTCTACTTACTGGGGTGGGGTAAAAGATGTTGTAGTTTTGTGACTTTAGTCCGGAGACCTTGTTTCCCGCCGCTATCCAAGGTTCCTGAACTAAAGCCACATCTGCGGGCCCTTCCTCCAAGGTTAGAAGGAGCTCCGCCGAGGCGATCTTGCTCTTATGCAAGTTGACCTGGAGGACCTTCAACTGCATGACTGGTGTCCGCATCCTCCGGTCCCGATGGGTCAGCCTGCAAGGTTGTGTCGCCATCCTCGTCTTCTTCAGCAGACTGTACTGCCCCCGTAATATCGAGGCTGCTGGCTTTTTCGACCATCATGTCGATGCCGAGGTCGTTCTCCACCTCTCCAGCCTCCAGTGTGTGCTCATTAGTGTCCTCGGGGTGGCGTTTCTTGAGACGTAGGTGCACGCTACCTACTCCCCATGCCATCACCCCGAATCTTGGGTAGAGCAGATCCTCGGCTTCCTTGTTGATCTGGAGGACCATGTGCTGCCCGTTTTTGTCGGGCTTTGCAACATGTAGTACCTTCCAGTCTCCAGTTGGCACATCAGGATTCTGCCACTGTAGGAGTTTCAGCGCCTGCTCCTTTGGTGTGACCCGTGGAAAGAGTACTTTCGCCTTCGGAACGGACGGAATGCAGGTTCTGTCCACAACCTCCAGCTGGGCACTCTCCCACAGGCTTCCCATGTCTGCAACGACGCTTGAGACCCACTTAAGGGTGGGGTCGTCCTTGCATCTTAGGATTTTGACTCCATACAGCCAGCCTGCTCCGTAAAACGCTACAGGTTGCGCTGCTGGGTCTTCCATCCTTTTAAAAATTTCCACGAACAGCTTCTCCTCTACTTGCTTCCACTGTTCGGGCGTCATCTTGCCGTTAGGGTCGCTTTTGTCGACGATGGCTACGGTAAGATGCCGTTTTGCTACGTCGCTAGCTGATTCCTTGGGCTGACTTGTCTTTTTGGGGAGGGGTTGTGCCTGGTTCTGCGGTCTTTGACGGGGCTTTTTACAGGCAGGGGCCTCCGCCTTCGCTAGCTCAGTTGAGCGCTGCCGCTTGTTGGCCAAACACTCCTCCATTTTATTGGCGTATTTGGCGGAGGTGGCTTGCATTGCCGGTTTCTCCGCAAAAGTGTTTTCGACCCTCCTTAATCTTTTGCTCGGCCCACGCAAGCTTGTTTCTCTCCTCCGCATGCCCTCCTTTGTTCGAGTGGATTTTTCCTTATTTTTGGTACTAGACCCCGCCCGAACTGGAGATAGCAGCAGCTTTTCTTCCGCCTCCGTATTAGTTGAACCTCCATGCGATTCACAGTCCGAGTCTGTATCGACTGCAGTACCGCGCCACACTTTGGTCCTTGTCGTATCGGCAGTAGCTGTACAACTGTCCTGGCCTGCTCCAACCACGACAGAGGTGTGACCGCTGGCGACACGAAGTGGGGATCTCTCCCCACCGTGCCCGCCGGTGGTAGCAGTCACGCCTTCCACCGACGTTTGGGCTGATATCCCAGCCCGAGTTGGGTTCTTTGTGTGTTCCATTATTAATGTACCCATAGTGGTTAATTTTTGTTCGTGGGAACCACCCCATAGCATTTTATGCCTGCTGCCAGGCACCTCTAACCATGGCTTTGGCTCAGCTCCACCCAACATTGTGTTTTTGTGGTAGTGTTGGCCATCAACTTAGCTGGACACTGCATTTCCTAGGTGTAAGACGAGCAAGAGACACTATGTATTACCCGCTTTAAGCCGAGGTGCATACAGTGTCCATTGCCCAGCCGACACCCTCGTGGAGGGTTCAGTTAGAGGGTTTTTGTCGGCCATGTCAATAATTAAGTCAGTCGAAATATGAGATGAAACGAAGCATACGTATTTACGGAAAATTGTGTTCAAACCTAACTGTTATTTTCGTACTTGGCAAATAAAACATTACACCTCACCCGAACTTACTCTTACCCTTTTAATCAACAATATCGCACTGGTTATTTGGCGGAGATTGGAGGGAGTTAATTTCGTATAGGATACTCGGCTCAACATCTTTTATTTCGCTTCTATTTCCCTTGAGGGAAGTGAGTACGACGGAAGTTTGTGAAGCTTTCGCTTGGGAGAAGTGAATCGTCCAGGAAGAGGACAAAATTGTGTTGCACTGGCAACAGGAGAAGCGTGTGCGTACACATTAAGGGCACATCTTGGAATCAGAGAAGCTGTGGACAAGTCGAAAACTGACGCGCAATTTGACGTTGCGTGTGTGTGTAACTGCATTTCGACGAATTGCATGCGTAAGAGCGAGAAGACGCTTACGCATATACACACACGTGCACGTAGTAGCTGTCGAATTAGATGCGTGTACATGAGGTGTCAGCAATTGGCAATTTAAACGAACTTAAATTGGTAAGTGCCTCTTAGATTGTGGTTTGGGATTTGGGTTGTCTGTTGGATGGTGCAAACTAGGTCTCAAAAGGGCAAGATGGAAATTGATGGAGCTGTTGGAGACGACGACAGTATTGACGGTGCACAGGCACAGGAAATTGAAGAAAGCAGAATGATACCGAACACACAGCAAACGATGCTCAGTGCAAAGCTACAGCAAATGCAACAATTTCAAATGGAAATTGTTAGGATGAACGAAATTCATATGCAAAACACGAATATTTTGATTGAAGTCCTAGCAGGCACGCGCAACACGAGCAGTGAAGCGACAGTCGTTCAGTCAGCAGCGTCATCTAGTGGCACCAATATGGCGACGCCCCGCCAAGAATCTACACGTCCTTTGTACGATCTGCCAGAGTAAGGAAACTGCGTGCATCCAAGAAGGAAGATTGGAGCAGCTAGTCGATTTTAAAACCAAGGTTCAGAATTTGGCATCATTTTTAGAAGCTTCTGGTGCTCACCAACATATGACAAATCCGACCTTGATGGAAGAGTTGTTGCTGAAGCTGCCGGTGCAGCAAAGGCTCGAATGGGCAAGGCATGCAAGAACATTGAATCAAGAACAGACAATCAAGGACCTGAGCGTATGGCTTCAAGCAATGGCAACTGATATACAGGATGCAGGCCTGGTCAATGAACATGGGGTGACCAAGGCAAAAAGGGATCGGAATAGACTGTTTCACACTAATGAGGTGGACAGTAAGAGTAGCAAGCAGTGTAATGTCTGCAAAGAGAATCATTACCTGGAGAATTGTGACGCGTTTATCCGGCTGAGTATTAACGAGAAATGGAAGGTGGCCAGAGCGAACAAAATATGTTTTAATTGTTTAAAACAGTGCCACTCCAGTCGGGAGTGTCGTACTCGGCATAAATGAAATGTTGAGGGCTGCCGGAAAAATATTCATTCTTTGCTACACAAGGCTATAGAGAAGTCAATTGAGAAATCACCTAAAGGCGGTGTGTTCAACGGAACAGCGTCGCAGGCGAAGAGCACAACGGTTTTATTTAAAGTTTTGCCGGTTAAGTTGCATGCTAATGGCAATATAGTTAATTGCCATGTCGTTGTGGACGAAGGATCAGCCGTGTCACTAATGAATGAACGACTAGCTGAAGCATTGGGTATAAACGGCCAAAAGAAAAAAATGACTTTGCAATGGTTTGGCAATAAAAGGGTAACTGAGTTAACAGCTCACTTTAATCTTGGAATATCTGGCTGTGATGACAAAAGGATCTATGATTTGAGTTTTAGCACAATGAAGAATTTGCACTTGCCATGTCAAACAGTAAACATGTCACAATTGAAATTGAGGTATCATTATCTAAAAGCCGTTCCGGTTGAAGAACTTCTGATTGGGCTTGATAACGTCCATTTGTGTGTGCCAAAGGCAATGCAGCCAACTGCTGGAAATGGCCCAGTGGTTGCAGCTACGAAATTAGGGTGGCTAATCTACGGAAAGTTCTTTGACGAAAATGGAATGAACGGAAATGCCAACGGAGTGCACTTTGCAACAGAGACGAGCGACAATCACATTGAAAAATTGGTAATTGATTACATTGCCAATGCAGAGATGGACGTTCATCAGGTGATGAACCACGTCGAGGGACGTGAAATTGAGAGGTCAGAGAAGTTGTTAGATGAGACAACACGATACGTAGGAGATCGCTACGAGACAGGGCTGCTTTGGACTCATAATAACGTCGAGCTCCCGAACAGCATGGAGATGGCAATGAAAAGACAGTTGACTCTGGAGAAGAAGTTTTACCGCGAACCAGAGTATCAGAACTTGATGGCAGAATATGTACGGACGGATTATATAAAGCAGCTCTCCGGTGAGGAAGTCAAGATGGACTCAAAAAAGAAATGGATTTTGCCACATTTTGGGGTCTCTAATTCCAACAAACCATGAAATTTGTTTGATGCGGCAGCTGTTTCACCAAGTTCGAATAAAAGCAGACGATCAATGCGCGCAGCGCATACTTTGGAGAAATGACCCAAAGGAAGACATGAAGGTATATCAAATGCAGGTCATGACATTTGGGGCCAAGTGTTCACCTGCCTCAGCGCAATATGTGAAAATCAAGAATGCACTGGTACACAAGGAGATGTACGCTGAAGCCGCCGACGCCATTATAAGAAATCACTATATGGATTATCGTGTACACTGCTTTTCTAATGAAGATGATGCCATCAGAGTAACAAAGGAAATCGTGGAAATCCATCGCAAAGGGGGATTCACACTAAGGAAATTTGTGTCAAATTCAAGGGAACTCACTGAAGTATTCGCCGCAGGTATTAATAGAGAAGTTCTGAGCCTTGATAGGGATGATGCGTCGCATTGTCAGAAGGTTTTGGGAATACAGTGGCAGACGCAGGACGATGAGTTTGGTTTCCAGTTTTCATTTGGCAAGATTGATAAGTCACTGTTTCGAGAATAGGGTGCCAACCAGAGAGAGGTCCTACGAATCGTAATGTCGATATTCGATCCATATGGTTTGGTTGCAGACTATTCATTAATTGGTAAATTGCTGCTTCAATCTATCTGGCAAAAGAAAACTAATTGGGATCAGCAAATCGATGCTGAAAATAATGACGTGTGGAGACACTGGCTAAGGTGCTTGAATGATGTGTCCAAGATACGGGTTCCCAGATGCTATTGTACTGAGTTCTGGGATGGAGGGCCGAGCTGCATATCTTTTCAGATGCAAGTGAGGTGGCCTACGCAGCAGTTGGATACTGGCGATTGAGAGCTGGAGAACGTTGGACTGTAGCATTTATTTATATTTATTTATTTATATATTTGGGAAAGACCAAATGTGCGCCGATGAAATTGTCCACGATACCGAGACTGGAACTACAAGCGGCGGTGATTGACTTTGGCACCAAGATGAAAAAGGAAGGCCGACGATCGTTGTGGCTATCAGTGCCGGATTTCCTCATGGAAAAGGAGAACTGCTGGCCAGTAAATCCGGGTTGCATGCAAACAGAAGCCGAGCTGCGGCCAAAATTTATGATGTCCATTAGTGATAATTCAGCATGTATGTTTCAAAGGTTCTCTACTTTCTGGCGGCTGATCCGTGTGCTGGCTTGGATGTGACGTGTTCGCTACCGACGGGTGCGCACGAAGTTTCTAGAAGCATTTGAGATCGAGCGCGCCGAGGCGGTCTTGTGCAGGGCGGTTCAACAAATGGAATATTGACACCAACATGGACAAAAATGGAGTTATTCGAATGAACGGTCGAATAGCCAATGCAACTGCCGTGAGTGAGAGCACGAGGCAAAGAAACCATGTAACACGACTAATTTTTCAGCATTTCCACAACAAGTGGAAACACGAGAACGAGAACACTGTTGTGGCAGAGGTAAGATGGGAATATTACATTCCACATTGTCGCGAGGAAGTGCGTCGTGTGTCGCGTTCATGTAAGGTCTGTCAGTTGGAAAAAGCGCGCCCAGCTGCGCCATTGATGGGACAGTTGCCTGAAGATAGAGTCACACCATATGTGCGACCGTTCACATATGTAGGTGTTGATTATATGGGCCCGTTTCTGGTCATAAGAGGTAGGTCAAAAAAAAAGATGGATATGTATATTTACTTGCCTGACTGTGAGAGCTGTTCACTTAGAAATAGCTAAGGACTTATCAGCGGCCACTTGTATACGTGTTATAAGGAATTTCATGGCTCGACGATGCAGGCCAAAAAGTATTCGCTCGGATAATGGCAGAAATTTCGTTGGTGCTGAGAAGGAATTGAAAAAGGAGCTGCGTAACATGGACCATGAGATGATAGCAGCTGAATTTGCGAATGATAAAATAGAGTGGCTGTTTAACTGTCCATTAAACCCACACGCGGGTGGCTGCTGGGAGAGGTTGGTGCGCAGCATGAAACGGGCAATTGGTCATGCATTGTTAAGTCGAAATCTTAAGGAGGATGTGCTTTATAGTCCTATGTGCGACGCCGAGAATATAGTGAACTCTGGACCACTAACACATATAGCCTTAAAAAGCCCAACAGACGACTCTATAACCCCGAGTCATTTTCTCTTAGGTACTTCTAGTTCCAGCCAATCACCGCATCCGCAGGAAGAATCGTATCAGGAGTTAATTTCGTATAGGACACTCGGCTCAACAGTCGGGCTTGACTGACTTTCTTTCTTGTTCTTAATAACTGTGCTGCATCTGATGACTTGCGCCTAGCCAACTTAAAAAAACCTTGTTCCTAGTTTTAAATATCACTGAATATTACCCCATACAGATTCCATATTTAAGCCTATAGTTCACAAATCTGAAGTTTTTCGGTGTCTTTAAACTATAAATTATTAATTTGCTTCTGGCCCTGACAGGATTCTCTTTCTTTGTGTTGTTAAAAATGGTGCTACCTTCCTTTCCCAGCCATTAAATAAACTTTTTCAAATGTGAATTGACCTTTTATCATCCAGCTGCACAAAAAGAGCAACAAGTCGGACATGGAGAATTATCGTGACAACCTTTTTGAAAAATTGATCACTGAACAAGTGCAGCGGCAATGCCGATCACTTATCTCGCCTTGTCAGCATGGTTTTATTAAAGGCGGTTCTACTACGACAAATCAGATGGAATATACTAACACAATCAGTCGTGGTTTTCTTAATCAATTTCACACTGATGTCATCTTCACTGACTTTAGTAAAGCTTTCGACTCGGTCAATCATAGGCTTCTTATTCATAAATTATCTAACCCGGGCTTTCCTACTACTGTGGGCAAAAAGTAAGGAATTTGTTTGTAGAATGAAAAATCTTTATTTATTCTTCTAAATCAATTTCATCCCCTTTAAAGTAATCCCCTCCCGATAAAATACACTTATGCCAACGTTTTTTCCAATCCTCGAAACATGCCAAATAGTCCCTTTCCGGTATAGCCATCAGCGCTTTCTTCGATTTTGCTTTTATCTCCTCAATCGACTCGAAACGCGTTCCCCGAAGTGGTCTCTTGAGTTTTGGGAATAGCCAGAAGTCACACGGAGCCAAATCAGGCGAATGCGGTGTTTGCGGAACGATATGCGTCGAATTTTTGGCGAAATGGTCACGAAGAACGAGAGAACTTTCGGTACCAAACGAGATTGGACTTTTCGTAGGCCCAAATGGTCTTTCAAAATGGTTTTCACAGATCCTTCTGATATTCCGATCATATCAGTAAGGTCTCTAACAGTCAACCGACGATTTTTGCGCACTAATTCCTCCACTTCATTGACGTGTTGGTCATCTGTTGACGTCGATGGTCGTCCGGAGCGCTCCAAGTCATCCACACGTTCTCGACCCTCTTTGAAGTCTTTGTACCACTTATAAACATTTTTTTGTGACATGGTAGAATCACCAAAGGCCTTCCACAACATCCTCAACGTTTCCGCAGCCGAAATTTCATTCCGCAAACAAAATTTGATGGCACTTCTCTGCTCAATTAAATCAGACATTGTAAAAATCGAAAAAGGCATCGTTTGGAAAACACAAGCGTAAATATATTTCTGATAATGACATTCACATGAAATTTGGCACAGATGTCATCAACAGTCCTGCCAACTCAAGAAAAAAAAAACCTGCCCGAATTGTTAGGCCCGCGAAGTTTAAATTGACCCTTACACCTTACTTTTTGCTCACAGTAGTACATATGTACTAATAATGTGGATATTTTCCTGTCTTTTAAGTAGAAAACAACCTCTGGTGTACCTCAATGTAATCTTAGACCATTGATATTTGGTTTTTTTATCAATGATCTTCCTCAGGTTGTTAAGTCAGCTCAAGTCTTAATGTTTGCGGATAATGCTAATCTATCTATGACACTATCTTCTCCTCCTCCGTATAAATGTCTTCAGCATGGCCACTACTACTCACATACCTACTTTTTTGAGCAAAGAGCTCTAGACCGCATTATTTCATTTCCGGATCTGGGCGTATTATTTTATCATAAGCTTTGCTTCAGCGACCATATCTCTGTCATATCCAGCAAAGGTAAGAGTTTGCTGGGCTTTAAAAAGCGTTAGTCATGATCCATACACAGCAAGGAAACTTTATGTGTCTCTTGTTCGTCAATCGCTAGAGTATTGCTCGTCCATTGTCTTTGCTAGTGTGCAGCTCAAATTACACCCGTCAAGATCCTTTTCGAGTCCTGTGAGATAGCTATAATAACATATATGTGGTATACTGTCATTTCATTGCTCCCACTATATTAACTCGCGTAATCTTTTATCTTCTTTGTCAACATTAAATTTGTAATTCTACGGCGCCGGTTAACCCATGTGAGCAGGGGCATGTCATAAAAAAGTTCTTACTCGGTCGGCGTAGTACAAAATTAAATTTTATTTTTATAAATACTTTATAACTACTTTTGAGAAGAAGATAATTGCTAATCTTAAAATAAAAAACTTTTGAGAATACGAAAATGGAAGCATGGCTGATAGTCACAAAATGCTACGTACAAAGATTATAGTAAGTATGTGAAGAAGTGAGTGATCGTTCGTATTCGATCTTTTATTCGTAGCCTAGTACATAAACTTGTAACTTTTTTTTTAAAATTAAGCCAAATTTTTTTGGGAGAAACAGGAGTTTGAATTTATGTAGTCCTACCGAAATGTTAATGTTCATTCTCTTAAAGGGCCAATTTGAACACACCAGGGCTTGTTGATGTGGTTTGCTTAGTTTTTTAGGCTCCATTGATACTAGTTCTTTCTCAGAAGACTCCACAATCCAGAAGTTTTGCACTGTGTAACCTCCATAATTTTACTCTGTACCAAAGGTACACAGAGTAGATAAAGTTTGTTCAATTGTTTGTACACTGAGAGAATAACATTTACATTTGTAAGAACACGTTGAACTTTTAAAAACGATTCAACCAAGATTTTGCACATAAAATGTTTTTTTTACTTTTTAAAACGAAAATTTTTATATGGGTAACTAAAATTTGTATTTTACTTTTGAGTACTCACCTTCAACCTTATCTTTAACTTTTTAAAGCGATTCGACCCAGTTTTTGCACCTAAAATGTCTTTTTATACCCTGTTCCCATTGAAAATGGGAAAAGGGGGAACATGAAGTTGTGCGAATGTATGTAACAGGGAGAAGGAAAAATTTCCGACCCCATAAAGTATATATATTCTTGATCAGCATGAACAGCCGAGTCGAAATAGCCATGTCCGTCTGTCCGTCCGTCCGTCCGTCCGTCTGTCTGTCTGTATGAACGCGTCGATCTCAGAGACTATAAGAGATATGGCCACAATTTTTTGCACGAAGGTAGATTTATGCTGTACGCAGATAAAGTTAGTTTCAGATTTGGAAAATTCCCACCCGTCTTTCTTTTATCCCCAAAAAATCAAGACCTCCTCTAGAAATCCTAGACCTAAACAACCGTCAGATCCACAATTTTCAAGTTAGAGCCTCGTGGTTTAGTATGCATCAAGCTAGGCCCAATATATATCTATTCTTAAAAGTACAATCAGATCGGACAAAAAAACACCGGAGTTATAAGCGAAACAGTTGAGCTGATAAGAGTCAATTGTGAAAACTCAACGTGCTCTTAAAAAATTAAAATTTCACATTGAATGGGACCGTAAATAAGCAAAATTTCCGTATTTACGCCACTGAAAATCCTCAGGAGATTTAAGAAGTGCCTCTTCATGACGAAAAAGTCACAGTTTGGTGCGGCGTTAGTGCGAAAACGGTCATTGGGCCGTTTTTCTTCCAAAATGAAAATGGCCATGCTGTTACCATCAACCAGGAGCGTTATCGCGACATGATGACCAATTTTGTGATGCCAATTATTCGTCGAAAGCGTATGAGGCAGTTCTGGTTTCAACAAGACGGCGCTCCACCGCACACAAGTCGCATAACAATCGATTTTCTGAAGAAATTGTTTCCGGGCCGTTTGATGTCGAAAAGTGGTGATTTGGACTGGCCACCGCGTTCGCCCGATTTGACGCCGCCTGACTTCTTCTTGTGGGGATATTTGAAGTCAAAGGTTTACGTTAACAAGCCAAGGACCGTAGAAGAGCTCAAGGACAACATTCGTGAAGAAATAGCCGCTATTCCGGCCGAAATGTTGACGAAAACGATGGAAAATGCTGCAAAAAGGGCACAATACGCCATCAACGCCAGAGGCGGCCATTTGAGAGATATCATATTCAAAAATTGATGCAAACAAATCTACTTGGAACAAATTAAATGATTAAGATTGCCAACCGCCAAATTTTTATATTTTTCTTTGATTTTTTTTTAAAAAACATGGGTCCGTCGATAATGGGCAACCCTGTATGTATTTAAAAAATTTTATTTTTGATTTTTTTTAAAACGTGCGTTTTTATTATTTTGTTTTCTCAGTGTAACAGCCAGATGGAAGCATCTCCGACCCCACAAAGTATATATTCTTGATCAGCATCAACAGCTGAGTCGATATAGCCATGTCCGTCTGTCCGTCCGTATGAACGCACAGATCTCAGAGATGGTAGAGATAGAGGTTTGACGTGTACGGGACAAAAACTACTTATACTTCCAGGCAAATCCAGTTTATTTTTAATTTTCGCCAGGCCCCCTCATCTTGAGAAAAACGTAATATCTCCCACAATTTTATAGATAAATGGTTCGTACAAATTAAGTAATCAGTAATGGTATTCCTGAAAGTGATTTAGATTTGATTTAGATTATTTTTAAGCAAATCTAAATCAGTTGACGGAACGACCTTTTTTGCGCACTGATTTGATTTAGATTTCGTGAACAGCTGGAAGTGTGACCCTACAGCTGATTGATCATTGGCGCTATGTCAAAAAATGGCGCGACAGCAAAACATGCATATAAAAGTATAAAAACTATATACGTTATTTTGTAATGTACACAATTTTACAATAGTTAATTCAATTATTTATGTATTTTGTGTCTCAATTTGGCAGATCTTAAGTGAGTGAGGCAGGATGATATTGCAAAAGTATTTGTTACGTAAAGCATTCTAAGAGAATTGCGCAGATATGAAATCTCGAACATATTTGACCAATTCAGACACAAGCTGTTAAAACCGGAGTACTTATGACTCCGTCCACTTTAGACCAGTCGTCTTTTTTCGCTTCAAAGAGATTCGATTACGTTCTAAATGCATTCAATAAAAATTAATTTAATTATTAAAGCTTGAAATGTATCAAATTGTAACGTTCCGCATGATATCAACACAGCAGATTTCAAACAAACTACAACGGTATAAACGGTCATACAAAAACGAAATCAAATCTAAACCAAATCTTAATCAGCATCCAAGCGGCACTTTTGGGGTCAACTAAAATTAAATCATTATTATTTGGAGACTTAACCAATGGACAACAGCTTACACGGCCAATTAAACTTTAGTAATTTAGTTTATGGAAAATGTAAGAATTTCCCATCCAATCGGCTGCATGAAACTAATTTCGTGATCTCAGCAGGACACAAGTTTTCAGTTGAGTGATTTAATAAGTACGATCTTCATGAAAGGTTAAATTGTATTACAAAAGATGCTGGCAAATTAAAGCGTGCAGAAAGAGCAACCAAGAGGATTATTATTCATCCCTTTAAGTAAAACGAACAAAAAGTTTAAATATATAGAAGGCATGGGCATGAAGGCATGAAATTGCTACCATAAGGGGTGATAAATTTGCTGCTATGTTAATAATAACACAGAGGAACATTCATTTTGTTGCATGATGTTTGATGAAAAATTCTGTTTCAGTTTTGTCTCTTGAAAGTTTTGATGGCAGTGGCGTAGATAGCTTTTCGAATGTCTAAATTTTGGAACATATTTTTTTATACCCTTGCAGAGGGTATATTGAAATTGTCCAGATGTTTGTAACGCATAGAAGGAAGCATTTCCGACCACATAAAGTATATATATTCTTGATCAGCATGACGAGCTGAGTCATGTTCGTCTGTCCGCCTGTTTCTATGCTATCTCATCTGTCAGTTTTAAAGCTATCGCCACCAAACTTTGCACGAAGTCTTTTGGTCCAAATATGCTACACATTTATCGGAACCGGCCGGATCGGATGACTATAACATATAGCTGCCAAAGGAACGATCGGTCGAAAAACTAGTTCTAGTGAGGAAAACTTTTTTGTTTTTTATGCAATCGTCTCCAAACTTCGTATTTATTTGGTCGAAATCGGACATCTATATAGTATAGCTGTCATACAAAAGTAGAGTCAGAAAAGTAGTTTTATTGGCAAAAACTTGTTTGTTTTCAGTGGACATGTCCTTCAAATTAGTTAGAAAACGTGCTGCAGGGGTATACAAACTTCGGTCGAGCCGAAGTTAACTTTCCTCTATTTTTATCTTTAAAATATTATTAGCAATGCTATCTCATTTTATAATCTCATGATTTCATGATGGAAAGCCAAAGCAGCCAAGTCATTTAAGCGGTTGTACAATAAAACAAGAAATAAACGAGAGCGTAAGTTAAAGTCGGCCCTGCCCGACTTCGACTCAGGACAGTTCGAGTTAAAAATCTCATGCGACTCAGATAAGTTTGCATCGCTTTTTTAACTCTGCCATTTATTATCCGATCTATATGAAACTTTGTGAGATGGTAGATATTGGCCATTTATCTTAGCTCGGTATCTTAAAACATGTAGGAGATATTCAAGAATTTTTTATTGCGGGGGCGGAAGGGTCGTAGCCAAAATGTGAAACAAACTTGATCTGCGTGCAGACAATAATAGTCTACATTTAAAATTTGGTGGCTCTAGCTCTTTTAGTCTCTGAGATCTAGGTGTTCATACAGACAGACGGTCAAACGGACAGACGGACATGGCTATATCGACTCGATTATTGATGCTGATCAAGAATACACATACTTTATGGGGTCGGAGATGCTTCCTTCTGCCTGTTACATATATTTGTATACCCTTTTTACTCTACGAGTAACGGGTATAAAAATCATGTGTAATTAATATGCGTGAATTCAGAAGGATGGTGGCTTGTTGAATTGTTTTAATAGCCCTTAAACTAGAAAATGTTTTTTCTGGAGTTGCGGTTGTTATTGGCAGTGATGCTAATATACTGAGCAACTTAAATATTTTTTGAAAATATTCTTTTGGGTAGTCATTCAGCGCTTCCATCGAACTTTTTGGTTGAGAACGGCCTCTACGCGCTAAATATAATATTTTGTCCACATTATAAGGTCGATGAGAGCAGCAGGTGGCCCATTAACTAAAAATTCTTGGTAGAATTTAATAGTTTTTATTGTCCTCATGGTCGACATCGCATGAACCATTCTTGAGGAGCTCCGAAATTCCTTCTAAAATATGTTCATGATTGGTGAACCGCTCACAAAGATTCATGGTAAAGACGTCCAGAAATGGATTAAAAATTGTCACCTGAAAGAAAACTTCTGTGATTTCAACTTCTGGATTCGCCCGATTTCTCTGCTTTCCCATAATCCGTTTATGTTTCGTCGCTAAGTTTTACAGATTGACTTTAATCTTTTATGATGTGCTTTTATTACGGTGCTAGCAACTTATTAGGGGGGGTAATGGTAAAAAAAAAAGTTAATAATTTTTTTTGACGAAACTGCTATATATTTTACAATCCTTTAAATGTTGTTTACAAAAATTTGAAGTATTTTTATGAATTTTCGTACGAAAATATTCAAGAAACAACGGAGTTTCAGACACTTCAGGTAGGCCATTTCATGAATTAAACCTCTTACGGTGAACCGGGCTACAAATCATAGTATCATCCGAAACACATGGGACTATAAAAAACTAGTTCTTTGGAACTATACCACCCAGTCAACGATGCCCTTTTATTAAAAAAAAATGTCCCATTTTGTCGTTGTAAAATCGGTTAGAAGCAAAAATTAAATAAAAGGGGATCGTTAGCTGGGAGTCCAATATATATTAATAAAATGTTCAAAATTTCCAACAGATCGGTCATAAAATTTTTGAGTTATCGCAGTTACTTAAGAAAAGGCGCTTTGAGAAAAGCGCTTTTAAAGTTTCAGTATAACTCCAAATGAGCTGAAATTTTTATACTCTGTGCCCATTGAAAATGGGAAAAGGGGGATAATGAAGTTGTGCGAATGTAGTAGTAGTAGTGCTTCTTTATTTAAATTTATACATGGATACATAGATGATACTTCAGATTCTAAATTTATATCTAAACAAGAAGTTTTTTTTTATCGTATATAAAATACTAAAATTAATATATCGACTTGGTGTAAACCGTCTGTCGATCACTGCCTTCCAAATTCTTCGCTATTCGGTCTAATACACCTGGCTTCCCGGGTCTTCCCCAGATACCAGATCGTTCAACTTCATAGCGCTTGATTCGGTTAGCCGTGTTACTCATTTTTAAAAATACCCTTCGATTATTAGTTTTCGTAACCTGGTTGCTTGGCTTATAAAGCTATAAAGGATTAACCAATTTGATCCATTAAGTAGCATATAAATTTCGTGCGGGTGTAGACTTGCCTTGCCAAAATGTAAAATTCTGTGCTCTCTCAAAATTGGACAGCTTCCCATAAAATGGATAACGTTTTCCTGCTCGTTCCAATTGCATAGGGAACACGCTGTATGGCTGCTTGGAATGTTTGGGACAAAGTTGAGTTTTAGCATTTCACCTCTGGCCATAAAAATAAAAATTGTGCGGATTTGCTCCACTGAAAACGCGTCGTTGAAATAATTTCTTTCCTTTAGGTCGTAGTTTAAATTTTTGTAGATGATCCTTTGGGAGCTCCTCTCTGATTCAAAATTAAATGCTGATCTATATGATGCATCCATCTTTTTTAATATTTCCGTGGCCCATGAGCCCCACTCCGAACTTTCTTCCAGGTTTAGTGGTTCCAAATGCTTGATTGATAGTAGTGCATCATCAGTAATGGGATTCATGAAAAAACTGATGTCGTCCGATTAGCAGAAAC
Source organism: Lordiphosa fenestrarum (assembly GCA_035044985.1). Lineage (NCBI taxonomy): Eukaryota > Metazoa > Arthropoda > Insecta > Diptera > Drosophilidae > Lordiphosa > Lordiphosa fenestrarum. The sequence goes on from JAWNNO010006911.1 coordinate 70,623, forward strand.
TGGGTCAAAATTTTTGGCAGTCTGTTTTCGGGCATGCGAGCAACCTTCTGCATGTACTTAAAGTGCATGTCTGCAGTAAAGATGTGAAGCGGTGACAGTCCAGTTTCCAGATATAACATTCTTTTTGGAGTGTTTCTTGGCAGTCGGAATAATTTTTTAAGGAAGTATCTTAACAAACTCTCAACTTCATCGTACTGCATAATCCCCCAGACTTGCGCGCCGTAGCACATAATGGATCTCACAGCTGCTTCGAAAAGTTTGTATTTGGTGCTGGTTGGTACATCTTTTCTGCTCAGGAGAGATTTCCATGTGCAATTTACTGCCACTTTCGCGTCCTTTAATTTTTCCTGCAAATGATATCTAAATTGCGCATTATGGTAGATACACACTCCCAGGTATTTATAGGTTTTTACTATTTCGAGCTCGGTCTCTCCCAAATACCACTTTTCGTCTACAGCCAGTCTCCTCCAGTATTTTTTGAAAACTAGAATCTTTGATTTTGCAGTGTTAATTTTAAGTCCCCAAGTCTAACAGTATACTTGCAGCGCATTTATCATTTTTTGCATTTTCTTTGGCGATTCAGCAAACACCACAATGTCATCGGCATATAATAGGGACTTTATCTCGAAACCATTTATGTGAATGCCTTCCGGTAGATAGTCTAATACATCATTTAAATAGATCGAGAACAAAAGTGGGCTCAGCAGGAAACCTTGCTTGACACCTGCCTCTGTGGGAAACCAATTTGATTGATTTCTCCATCCCAAACGGCTGCTTCATTTCCATCATACATGTTTTAGAGGATTTGAGTTAATTTAGTCGAAACGCCAAAATTTCTCAATTTAAACATAAGTGCCTTTCGGTCTATCGAGTCGAATGCTGCACTGAAATCGACGAAAAAAGCATATATCTTACGTCCGTTATCAATATATTGTGCGATTGTATGTAACAGAGAGAAGGAAACATTTCCGACCCCATAATGTATATATATTCTTGATCAGCATGAACAGCCGAGTCTATATAGCCATGTCCGTCTGTCTGTCTGTATGAACGCGTCGATCTCAGAGTCTATAAGAGATAGAGCCACAAATTTTTGGATGAAGGTAGGTTTATGCAGCACGCAGATCAAGTTTGTTTCAGATTTGGAAAATTCTCCCCCCTTTCCCCCCTTTCCCACCGTCAGATCCACAATTTTTAAGTTAAAGCCTCGTAGTTTAGTATACATCAAGCTAGGCCCAGTATCTATCTATTCTGAAAAATACAATCAGATCGGACAAAAAACACCGGAGTTATTCGCGAAACAATTGAGCTTGACGTAAGTTACGCCTAAAACCGCTGAAATTACTAAATAATGTGGCCTACTTCCAGGATTAGCCTTTTATAGGTGTTACAAAAACGGTGACATGACATAAAGCCCACGGACATAAAGCCCATTTCAAAATAGATCGTAGTTCACTACGAAATATCACTCAGATTTAAAATGGGCCATAAGTCCGAATAAAAAGCGGACATAAGGCCCATATTTTTCCGGACTTATCGCCCACTTGAGAATTTGAATTCAGTGTCAGCTCTGCTTGAAGTGAACAAGACAGCGTCTTATCATACACATAGCGCATGGAGGTCATGTAAGTACATAAAATTATTCATAATTAAGATCAAATAATCGATTCATCTATCTCTGTAGGTTTTTGCAATTGCATACGTGCTAATGTCAAATAGAAACACAGAAGCATATATGCATGTTTTGAATTACATAAATTCAAACATATTTAAAATGGAGCCCACGACCTTCACCACAGATTATGAAAAAGCGATGAGAAATGCAATAAGTAAAGTCTTTCCAAACTCAATTTTAAGTGGCTGCTGGTTCCACTATTGCCAGGCCTTAAGACGTCGCATGAAGAAGTTTCGCGACCTTTTTATTATGATCCGCGACAATGAGAAGGCTAAGCGGACTTTTAAAAAAATGATGGCGCTACCTTTGCTCAAAGAGGGTGATATAATGAAAGGTTTTGAAATATGCAAGCTAGAAGCCCGAGACGAACCTCTATTTTTAACATTTGAAGGAACCACTTTATTTTAACCTTTTTTCTTATATTTCAAAAAGCAATGGATGGAAAAGGTATTTCTTCAACATAACCAGTTAAAAAGTGGCATATTCTAATAAATGTATTTTCTTTTAAGGAAACTGCTTCCGGATTCTCAATTTATGGACGCTCTATAAGAACAACCAGTGCTATAAAAGGTTACAACAGCTACCTATCAACAATGATACCAAAGCATGGCTCATTGTGGGAGTTTTTGAAAATGATTAAGCAAGACGAATTTCAAAAATATAATGAGCTAAGCATGGTTTTGGACGGTCAAATCAGAGCATTTGGACAGCCGAAAACAAAGTCAAAAAAAAAAGATCGTGTTATAATCCGACTGACGCAGGACCTCTATGAAAATCGTATAAGTTTAAACACCTTTCTCAATGCGATGTCTTGTTTTGCAAATGAACTGATTGAAAACCAAGCGATAGACTTTTCAATTAATGAAGACAATGAAGAATCTGATGAAGATGATGTGCAGATGACGAATAGTCAACCCTCGATTAAATGCGAAATTTGTTCTATTAATATCATGTCTGTCCTTTATATGCCATGTAATCACGCAAAAGCATGTGATAATTGTACGGAAAATTTAAAAACAAATCATCAGCAAAACGGCACAGAATTTTTATGTCCATTTTGCAGAACTAAAATTGAAAAGACACTTACAATTTTTATATAATGTACATACAAAGTAAAATATTAATAAACAATTAAGTTGAAATATATTGGCATACGTTTATGTATCTTAATTTTTTTATATATGTTGTGAGTCTCACTGTTAATCAGTCTATTCAGAGTAATTTTAGTTTTTTTTCGGCCTAAGATCATTGAGTTTTGGTTTTATTTATACGGGGAGTATTCTTTAATTATATTCTCCATGGTGGTTTTACGCGGTTTTATATAAAACATAAGATGTAGATTGCATAAGATCAATTGGAAAGTTAATTTAAGCCGCAGCCTTTTTTTTATAAATGTCTTCGTTTTTCTTGTCAAAAATTTTAATTCAAGTACGGACTTTACGCCCATGGGCATTATGTCCACTTTTTATTCGGACTTAAGGTCCATTTTAAATCTGAGTGATATTTCGTAGTGAACTACGATCTATTTTGATATGGGCTTTATGTCCGTGGGCGGCCGATGAAAACCCTCTAACTGAACCCTCCACGAGGGTGTCGGCTGGGCAATGGACACTGTATGCACCTCGGCTTAAAGCGGGTAATACATAGTGTCTCTTGCTCGTCTTGCACCTAGGAAATGCAGTGTCCAGCTAAGGTGATGGCCAACACTACCACAACAGCACAATGTTGGGTGGAGCTGAGCCAAAGCCATGGTTAGAGGTGCCTGGCAGCAGGCATAAAATGCTATGGGGTGGTTCCCACGAACAAAAATTAACCACTATGGGTACATTAATAATGGAACACACAAAGAACCCAACTCGGGCTGGGATATCAGCCCAAACGTCGGTGGAAGGCGTGACTGCTACCACCGGCGGGCACGGTGGGGAGAGATCCCCACTTCGTGTCGCCAGCGGTCACACCTCTGTCGTGGTTGGAGCAGGCCAGGACAGTTGTACAGCTACTGCCGATACGACAAGGACCAAAGTGTGGCGCGGTACTGCAGTCGATACAGACTCGGACTGTGAATCGCATGGAGGTTCAACTAATACAGAGGCGGAAGAAAAGCTGCTGCTTTCTCCAGTTCGGGCGGGGTCTAGTACCAAAAATAAGGAAAAACCCACACGAACAAAGGAGGGCATGCGAGCGAAAGCCCAGTATAAAGCGGCTCTCAAAATCAAGGCGAGACTGAACGGAAGCGGTGAGCTCACCCTAGAGGAGAGAAACAAGCTTGCGTGGGCCGAGCAAAAGATTAAGGAGGGTCGAAAACACTTCGCGGAGAAACCGGCGATGCAAGCCACCTCCGCCAAATACGCCAATAAAATGGAGGAGTGCTTGGCCAACAAGCGGCAGCGCTCAACTGAGCAAGCGAAGGCGGAGGCCCCTGCCAGTAAAAAGCCCCGCCAAAGACCGCAGAACCAGGCACAACCCCTCCCCAAAAAGACAAGTCAGCCCAAGGAATCAGCTAGCGACGTAGCAAAACGGCATCTCACCGTAGCTATCGTCGACAAAAGCGACCCTAACGGCAAGATGACGCCCGAACAGTGGAAGCAAGTAGAGGAGAAGCTGTTCGAGGAAATTTTTAAAAGGATGGAAGACCCAGCAGCGCAACCTGTAGCGTTTTACGGAGCAGGCTGGCTGTATGGAGTCAAAATCCTAAGATGCAAGGACGACCCCACCCTTAAGTGGGTCTCAAGCGTCGTTGCAGACATGGGAAGCCTGTGGGAGAGTGCCCAGCTGGAGGTTGTGGACAGAACCTGCATTCCGTCCGTTCTGAAGGCGAAAGTACTCTTTCCACGGGTCACACCAAAGGAGCAGGCGCTGAAACTTCTACAGTGGCAGAATCCTGATGTGCCAACTGGAGACTGGAAGGTACTACATGTTGCAAAGCCCGACAAAAACGGGCAGCACATGGTCCTCCAGATCAACAAGGAAGCCGACTATCTGCTCTACCCAAGATTCGGGGAGATGGCATGGGGAGTAGGTAGCGTGCACCTACGTCTCAAGAAACGCCACCCCGAGGAAACTAATGAGCACACACTGGAGGCTGGAGAGGTGGAGAACGACCTCGGCATCGACATGATGGTCGAAAAAGCCAGCAGCCTCGATATTACGGGGGCAGTACAGTCTGCTGAAGAAGACGAGGATGGCGACACAACCTTGCAGGCTGACCCATCGGGACCGGAGGATGCGGACCAGTCATGCAGTTGAAAGTCCTCCAGGTCAACTTGCATAAGAGCAAGATCGCCTCGGCGGAGCTCCTTCTAACCTTGGAGGAAGGACCCGCAGATGTGGCTTTAGTTCAGGAACCTTGGATAGCGGCGGGAAACAAGGTCTCCGGACTAAAGTCACATCTGCGGGCCTTCCTCCAAGGTTAGAAGGAGCTCGCCGAGGCGATCTTGCTCTTATGCAAGTTGACCTGGAGGACCTTCAACTGCATGACTGGTGTCCGCATCCTCCGTCCCGATGGGTCAGCCTGCAAGGTTGTGTCGCCATCCTCGTCTTCTTCAGCAGACTGTACTGCCCCCGTAATATCGAGGCTGCTGGCTTTTTCGACCATCATGTCGATGCCGAGGTCGTTCTCCACCTCTCCAGCCTCCAGTGTGTGCTCATTAGTGTCCTCGGGGTGGCGTTTCTTGAGACGTAGGTGCACGCTACCTACTCCCCATGCCATCACCCGAATCTTGGGTAGAGCAGATCCTCGGCTTCCTTGTTGATCTGGAGGACCATGTGCTGCCCGTTTTTGTCGGGCTTTGCAACATGTAGTACCTTCCTTCTCCATGGTGGCACATCGGGAGTGCGCCACTGTGTTCCACCGACTTCCCTTTCGTGTATGCGTGTTGGTTGTTCTCCACGGCCAGGTTCATGCCTTCTCCCACAGGCTTTCCATGTCTGCAACGACGCTTATGACCCACTTAAGGTTGGGATTTTCTCTTAGGATTTTGACTCCATACAGCCAGCCCGCTCCGTCAAACGCTACAGGTTGCGCTGCTGGGTCTTCCATCCTTTTAAAAATTTCCTCGAACAGATTCTCCTCTACTTGTTTCCACTGTTCGGGCGTCATCTTGCCGTTAGGGTCGCTTTTGTCGACGATAGCTACGGTGAGATGCCGTTTTGCTACGTCGCTAGCTGATTCCTTGGGCTGACTTGTCTTTTTAGGGAGGGGTTGTGCCTGGTTCTGCGGTCTTTGGCGGGGCTTTTTACTGGCAGGTGCCTCCGCCTTCGCTAGCTCAGTTGATCGCTGCCTCTTGTTGGCCAATCACTCCTCCATTTTGTTGGCGTATTTGGCGTAGGTGGCTTGCATCGCCGGTTTCTCCGCAAAAGTGTTTTCGACCTTCCTTAATCTTTTGCTCGGCCCACGCAAGCTTGTTTCTCTCCTCCGCATGCCCTCCTTTGTTCGAGTGGGTTTTTCCTTATTTTTGGTACTAGACCCCGCCCGAACTGGAGATAGCAGCAGCTTTTCTTCCGCCTCCGTATTAGTTGAACCTCCATGCGATTCACAGTCCGAGTCTGTATCGACTGCAGTACCGCGCCACATTGTGGTCCTTGTCGTATCGGCAGTAGCTGTACAACTGTCCTGGCCTGCTCCAACCACGACAGAGGTGTGACCGCAGCCGACACGAAGTGGGGATCTCTCCCCACCGTGCCCGCCGGTGGTAACAGTCACGCCTTCCACCGACGTTTGGACTGATATCCCAGCCCGAGTTGGGTTCTTTGAGTGTTCCATTGTTAATGTACCCATAGTAGTTAATTTTTATTCGTGGGAACCACCCCATAGCATTTTATGCCTGCTGCCAGGCACCTCTAACCATGGCTTTGGCTCAGCTCCACCCAACATTGTGATGTTGTGGTAGTGTTGGCCATCACCTTAGCTGGACACTGCATTTCCTAGGTGTAAGACGAGCAAGAGACACTATGTATTACCCGCTTTAAGCCGAGGTACATACAGTGTACATTGCTCAGCGGACACCCTCGTGGAGGGTTCAGTTAGAGGGTTTTTGTCGGTTTTTGATAGCCGATCTAAGGGCCTGAGTATGGGAGAATCGCTAGAACCAAAAAGTAAGGTTAAATTTGGGCATCCATCATCAGGGACTACACCACTATAACCCACAACAACCCAAGCTCATCCAAATGTTTCTCTAGTAGTTCGAGCAGCCAAACGAGGCGTACTACCTACAGCTATCGTTCAAGTCAGGGACAGGTTCGGCGAATATCATCTAGTTCGCGCCATGATGAATTCTTGTTCGGAAGTAAACTTGATAATAGAGGAAACAGCCAAACGTTTGCAATTAGAAAGATGTCGGGTTTCGGAAGCTGTGAGCAGCATATCCGATGCTGTACAACCGATTAACTACAATGTAGCTACTACACTCAAGTCTCGCGTCTCAACCTTTGCCGTCATTAAATCAATTTGCACTAATCAGCCGAGCAGTAGTGTAGACATAGCTCAATGGAAGTTTCCAAATGGTATTGTTCTTGCTGATCCACTGTTTTACGAACCGCATAAAATTAACATTCTGATATATACAGAAGGATTTTTCGATGCAATTCGTACTGGGAAATACACACTAGGTCCAGGAAAGCCATGCCTTCTCAACACAGAGTTCGGATGGATAGTCGGTGGAAATATAGCAACTGCTCCAACAATCGTTCCAACCTTTCAATGTCATCTAGTGAAGGAGTTATCGCGAGTAGAGGAAATGCTAGAACTTTTTTGGAAATTTGAGGATTGTTTGACAGTATCACCGAAGCATAATACTGAAGAACAAGAGTGCGAAAACCACTTTATGGAGTACGTTACGGTTCGCAGCGATGGACGCTTACAAGTGCGCTTTCCATTCAAGAATTCGCCCACGAATCTTGGGGACTCTTACAACATGGCATACAAGCGGTCTACTATAGGCCGCTAGGCCGCGATGAACAGCTCAGACAAGAGTATGCAAAAATCATCAACAAATTCCTGTCTCTAGGACATATGTCCCCAATGAACTCGCTGGATCCACTACACCTCACTTCTTTATACCACATCATTACTCATTTATTACTCTAAGTCCAGAGAGCTTGTCAACGTATATGAGGGGTCAGCTAAATCGTCTTCTGGAAAATCGCTAATGGTTGGTCCAGCAAACCAACAGGATTTAGTTACAGCTCTTCCCATGTTCAGGCTACATCAATTTGTTCTTACAAGCGATATTACGAAAATGAATCGACAATAAATGATAGATCCTCGCGACAGACATCTTCAACTGATTCTATGGAGAGAAAATCCCACGGATCCCATTCAAGTGTACGAGTTAAATACGGTTACTTATAGATTGTCCTCGGCACCGTTTTTGGCTATCTATTGTCTGTATTATATTGCCAAGTTGCTTAAGTCAGGATTTCCCATCGGGGCGTTGGTGCTTAGAACAGATTTCTATGTAGATGATCTCCTCACAAGAGCCGATACAATTCGAGAACTGAAAACAAAAAAAGGAACAGATCATAGCTCATCTTCCAAAGGCAAACTTGACTGGACCTGCTCGCTTACCGATTTGATTTTCTGATGACTGAACCTGCTACAAAGCGAATAGTATTGTCAACTATTGCAAGGATGTTTGACGCCCTCGGATTAATGAGTCACTATAACATGCAAAATTCTGTTGCAAGACTTACATCTACTAAAATGTGGATGGGATGATCCCTTACCAGGAAATCTAAGTCAGACATGGAGTGATTTGAGAAAGGACCTTAAAAATACGTCTCAATTAAAAATTCCTCGATATGTACATACGTCACTTCAAGTCAAAGGTGATCTCCACGGATTTGTAGATGCCTCTGAACGAACATATGGGTGTTGCATATACATTCGCATGGAGATCGATTAGCAAGTTAGTACGACATTGTTAATAGCAAAGTCTAAAGTAGCTCCCATTAAGGTCCACTCATTGCCGAAATTGCAATTATGCGCAGCAGTTTTGCTCAACAAAACATTTCATCTTCAAACAAACATGTGGCTGACAGGTCCAGAATTTTTGAAAGGCCCTCCCAAAGAGTGGCCAATCTTGATTGAACCACTTCCAGCTCCAATCGAAGTAAGGAGTAGAGCGAGAGTATGTAGCGAGCCAGCTATAACTAGCGCAAACTCATATGTGGTTCACAATAAATCACCTAACGAAATGTCTCATTCAATTATCAATGAGACTATGCGCATTCTCCGGATTCTTTCTGATGTTTATCGCGTCTTTAATCGAGCCTTACCCAATCGTCTACTCAAGGTTAGTTAAATCTTACGCGTAACAGCACCAGAACGTAACGTAACATTCTGGCGATTTGTAGGGTATATACAGCAGTCAGCATTTGGGGAAGTCATAAAACTCTTAGAAAAGGGAAAGTCATTAAAACCAAGTATGCAAAGTCTTACTCCTCTTCTCCATCAAATGGAATTCGACAACTGTGTAAATGTCAAAGTACCAAAAGTAGACGGCAGACTAGCCAGATCGGAGTTACCCTTTGATGCTAAGTTTCCTGCTATCGTACCTAGTACAAATCGCTTCACTCGTCTGTACCTCGAGTTTTTACATCAACAAAACTTGCACTTCAATTGCAAGATTCTAATTTCTTTATTGAGAGAAAAATTATGGGTCATTAACGCTAGAATGTTGGTACGGGAAGTGGTCCGAAATTGCACTGTTTGTTCTCGATATAAACCACTTCTAATGCAGCAATTGTTGGGGGAGATCTTCCTGCTGATCGCCTTCGCGGTTAACGACCGTTTCTGGTTACAGGTGTCGATTTTTGTGGAACGTTTATGACTCTAAGACTCTACTAATGAAAAACGTCTCGCACGCAAATCTTACCTACGAGGAATTGTCAACCATTTTAATCGAAGTGGAAGCCATCCTAAATTCGAGGCCGATCACACCTCAATCCGATGACCCAAATTACGGCACCGCTCTAACTCCTTCACATTTGCTGATTGGCGCATCTTTACTCGCAGCTCCAGACGAATCACTCTATAAGTCAGCTTCTAACTCTCAACTGAAGTTTTTGGATCGTTGGCAATGAGTAACTTTCCTAAAGCAGCAGTTTTGGGACATGTTGCATCGGGGTTATATTCCTACTCTGCAAGGAATGTCAAAATGGACATCAAATCAGCCTAACATATGTGAAGGGCAATTGGTGATTATTTATGAGGATAACACACCACCTCAACATTGGAATCTCGCTCGAGTCACGTCAATTCTTAGTGGACAAGATGGAAAGGTCTGAGTCGTGGAACTCAAAACCAGCAAGGGCATACTACGACGCCCTATTTGCAAAATAGCACCTCTCCCAATTCATTAGCTTGAAACATACGTGGATCATTTCAACAGGGGGAGGAGGAAGGCTATTTTTATCTACAGTCAATTTATTCATTAATTCATAGCAACTTAAGTCTATTTTGAATTTACCGCCAATCACTTGTAACAATCTCTGGTATTTTGCCCATCTGGCCACACTACGTTGGTGTGTATCATCACTAGCCAAATTTTGCTTATCACCCTGATTTCTGTTACTGCGAAACAAAGCAACTGCATTTTTGTTTTTAATTAACATACACATACATACGAGTTAAAATTACACAAACACTAATTTGTTTGCAAGAACAAACAGACGTGCATTCACTTCATTTGGAGAAGACGGTAACAGCGGCAGTTGGCAAGACGGGTGGATACATTGCGCAAACGCAATCATCTCCAGAGCAGGGTCTGGAACACGGACCATACCAGCTTCGGCGGAGCTCCTTTTAACCTCGGAGGAAGGGCCCGCCGATGTGGCTTTAATTTAGGGACCTTGGATAGCGGCGGGAAACAAGGTCTCCGGACTAAAGTCACAAAACTACAACATCTTTTACTCCACCGCAGTAAGTAGAGCAAGGACTGCCATTCTGGTAAGAAAAGGCATCTACGCATATTTAATGACTAATTACAGCACGGACGACCTCACTGTTGTGGCCATGGAGGCTGGCAGGGACGAGCCAATTCTTATGGCGTCCTGCTACATGGCGCATGAGCGGGAGGCACCACCGGCTGAACTCGGAAGACTGACGGCGGAGGCAAGCTACAAGAACGACAGAAGTGAGTCTCTCTTACAATTTATCATACAAACCAGTCTAAGTGTAGAAAACGTTGGAGACGTACCCACATATGTGGGACCAACCTCGGCCAACGTCCTAGACTTAACCATGACCTTAGGGAACATTACTCAGACGTCAGAATGGAGAGTTCTCGATAAACCCTCCTTCTCCGACCACAAGTACATCCAGTTCAAGATACAATTCGACTATTGTAAAACTAGAAACGTCTAAAGGAACCCCCGAAATACCGACTGGGTGAAGTACCTTAAGACAGTGGAATCAAAACTGCCGACGCCAACGCCCATCTGCTCGGTGGGACGTATTGAGAAGTCCTTGAAGACGCTCACTCTCAATCTCATCGAAGAATACAAATCCTCGTGTAAGCTCACAGTTACAAAAAGGAGAACCAGACCCCTGGTGGACCCCAGAACTGAAAGAGCAGAGGAAGGACATTTAGGAATGCTTTAAACTCGCCAACAAGCGGATGAAGTGATCATCTGGGAGGAGTACAAGATAAGACAAAAAAGAAGTAAGGAAGGCAAAGCAACATTCATGGAGAACCTAACGCTTCAGCATAGAGAAGGTCACGGAAGCAGCCAGACTCAGGACTCGTTCCATTTTTGAAGCCTGCCTGGGGTGGGGCTATATACCTGTGGCCTTAAGGACAGCACGTGTTGTGTTCCTACCCAAAGCGGGGAAATGCAGTCACGTGCAGCCAACATACTAAAGGACCATTAGCCTTACTTTATTCCTGCTTAAAACAATGGAAAAATTACTAGACCTCCACATAAGAGAAGGCATGAACCTGGCCGTGGAGAACAACCAACACGCATACACGAAAGGGAAGTGGGTGGAAACAGCGGTGCACTCCCTAGGAGCCACCATCGAGAAGCAATGTACCTTAGGAGCATTCCTTGCGATATCCGGTGCATTCAACAACGTCTCCACGGAGGGGATAATACCCAACGTAAGAGCTGTATCAATACATAAGGATTTGGACTCGTGGATATGCAACCTGCTGAGGTGCAGAAGAGTACAAGCCGAGTGGGGTACCACAACCATGACGAAGGAGGCACACGGCGGCACGCCTCAAGTCGGAGTACTGTCACCCCTTCTATGGAACCTTGTGGTTAGCGAACTGCTATCGAAATTCCGCATGAAAGCACTGAAGATAACCGCATATGCCGACGACATAAACATAATTATCGTGGGAAAATGTCCATCGACTCTCAGCTCAACCGTGGACTCTACACTCAAAGAGAAACTAAAATGGGCCACAGAAACCGGACTTAGTATTAATGCGGAGAAGACGGACCTCATTCTCTTTACCAAGAGATTTAATGTACCGCAATGGACTCCACCAAAAATAAATGGAATATCACTAAGGCCAAAGAATAATGTTAAATACTTTGGAGTAGTAATCGATGGCAAGCTGTCATGGAAGCCAAATGTGGAAGAAAGAGTGAAGAAGGCAACCAACGCACTATATGCATCCCAAAAGATGCTGAGTAGCACTTGATTCCTAGTCACCAAGTCTGATGCACTGGCTTTTCATTTCAGTAGTACAACCGATACCTGCTACCCGGTTTACTTGGTATGGTGGGAAGCCATGGAGAAAACCACAAACCTAAAGCAGAGGGAGAAGACCCTGCGACAGGCACTGGTCTGTATTGCGGGGACGCTGAGGTCCACTCCAACCAAAGCATTAGAACACATCTTAGGTGTCAACCCTCTGGATATCCAATCACGCCTTCTGGCACAAAAGACCGATCAACGTCTATGTGCGACAGGCAACATTGACGCTACAAAGCTATGGACACAGCATGGTTGGTAGAGAGATCAATAGTAGCACGGACAACATTATCCCAAAGATCAACTTAATTTGCACATCAGCACTATTGGGACCACAAGACTGGCGAACAGGACTGGCCCTAGAAGCAACACACTTCTTTACAGACGGCTCAAAGATGGACCTAGGAGTCGGAGCCGCCGTATACTGTGCAGAGCCAGAAATAAAGCTCTCATACAAACTGCCAAACCAACTGCACCATATTCCAGGCGGAAATCTTCGCAATAAGGAAAGCAGCGGAGTTGGCGGAATTCACGCTCCATACAACCAAATAAATATCTACGTGGACAGCCAAGCGGCAATCAAGGCAATGCAAGGACACTCCATCATCTCCAGAAATGTCCTGGCGAGCAGGGAAGCGCTAGATTCCCTCAGCATCTCCAGAAAGGTGCAAATTTACTGGATTCCCAGCCACCGGGGCATCGATGGAAACAAGATGACAGACAGTCTTGCAAAAGCTAGAGTCGTACTCGGCCAAGAAGAAACACTAAACATACCTAACTCCATACAGACGCTTAACAGCAAGACGGAGGAGATAGCACTATCTGCTACAGCTCAAGAGAAGAGACTGTAGACTGCTCATTGGCATACTAACGGGACACTGCCTAGCAGCCGCTCATGCGATAAACCTAGGCATAACGACAGAGGACACCTGCAGGAAATGCATGGAACCTGGAGTCGCAGAAACTCTAGAACATCTCATTAAGCAGATTATCGCTATCGTTATCGAAGCTAGACGCACCTACAATTTCCTCCAAAAGTTTTTATTGATTTAAAGCATTAAATATACTTTATTAACATTTAATACACCATAAAACAATTCTATCAACAATATACAGCACCGTACAAACAACAGAAAACATCTTCTTCACAACATAATCACGGTTCGACTTGAACTGCAAGCCAAGCAGTCACACAACTTAAAAACAAAAACAAAACAATAGCCAAACTAATACAATGATACATACAAATAAGCACAGACAAACAAATCCAACTCACAGCTTTGAAACATGGGACCCATTACAAAACGTCAGCGCGGGAACTCCTCTGGGGACATGAAGGCTGTCCAGGCCATTCCCTCCAAGATGCTGGAAATGTTGACCCAGCGCTTCGAGGAGCAATCTTAACTATCACCTCTACGATGAAAGAAATCGAGGAGCGTATTCTCTCAGGCCTCCACGAACGGCTTAATGGGATCTCCCTGGATATGCAGCATCTTCTTCAGCGGGTTGAGATCGAGGTTGCTGAGGTGAAGACGCTAAAAACGCAGGTGGGTGTGCTCGAAGCAAGGCTGTCCGCTCAGTTGAAACCCGACGTCGCCTATGACTTACTCAAGGAGCAGATGGATATGCTCGAAGCAAAGTTGTCGACACAAGCGAATATGGACGTGGCCTGTGACGGGGTGCCCTTAGTCGAGGGGGAGTCTCTGAAGACCATTTTCAGCACCTTGTCATTTGCATTGGGAATAACAGCGGCACCCAAATTGCGTGACATATTCAGGATGAAATACCGCGTGGCCTTCAATATTATCGCAAGATATGCCTATGGGCTATCAAGAACCGACCATGTCACAGCATCAGCCTCGCAAATATTTGATCTAAACCTCAATGCCTGGACTAATTTTAAGGTACTATTATTCCCTCACAAATTAATAACTACAAGGCAACCAGACTAGTTATATGACCTTTTGAGCTTTGTTTTGTCCAGAAGAACCAACAATATTACTTGTGTAAGGAATCAACTGGCATGCTCTGACAGACACTTTTATGTAAATGCTGTTCGTCTTTGGAATTTACTACCACATGAAATAAAGTCAATCGGAAGCGCACAAACATTTGGTAAGAATTTAAAAAGCCATCTTCAGAGTGTAGGCTAATTTTGCAGAGTTATATGGATGAATGGAATAATGAATAAATAAATGATAAATATGCCTTAACTTAAACTCATAAATATATTATAATAATCTGTAGTTTAAAGTTTAGTATTATACCAATTAATGAACATTAACCTTTGTGACTAGTACCCTAAAATAGGTTAGCAAACCTGTAGAGCTAGGATGAGTATCAATAAATCCAATCAAAATTAAAAATTCTGCACACCCCACGGTTCTCTTCTTTGGAGGAAGCGGCCAAGAGGCCCCCAAAACAATTATTGGCATTTGCCAAAACGTTAAAAATCCTCCTGGATTTCTAAGTCAAACGTACCCAAATAATCACCCGGCCTCATTAAAGACCCTTAGGTCTATGTGTGAACCCATCTGCGGTCAGTCGGAACTACCTAACCTAGCCTATAAGTGGGTAATTTTTTGATTTAAAAAAATAAAAATAATCATTACATACGGTCTCTGGTTTACAACGTTGATTTCAAATTTGATGCTTTCAGGAATCTGTTTTTTTACTTAAGTGATGAGTTTTACAAATCATGATTTCTCAATGTAGAGCTTCGTAGCTAAAGTATATTAGAAACATACAAAAAAAAACCTTCTCGTTAGGCTCTGAGTTTTCTTCTGTAATAAGAAATGCCAATGAGAAGTCAGAAAGCACAGGCAATGCGTCTGTCCCTTCTATCTAGAACTTAATGGCGTCCCGCTCCAGGCTTAAATATTATTCCAATAATTTGAATTTAGTTAATAAGTCAACATTTTGAATTACGTGGCCTATATATTTCACTATCCTGGGCGATGTCACGAACGAGAAACATTTTTTGTGCGAAGCGTTGATGTATGGAGTACCAACTTAGGTGATAAGCAGACAACTTGTTGCTTATACATATATAGGTCACATAATTTAAAATGTCTACTTATAAACTAAAATCATATTTTTTTGAAAACTTGTAAACTGTGAGTGATGTGAAAAAACTGATAACAGATTTGGCATCAGAACAGCCCAAATACAGGGTTCATTTTAAAATTGGAATTTCATTTAGCAAAAAATCGAGAAAGCCAAGCTAACTTCGTCTGTGCCGAAGTTTTTAGACCCTTGCAAGTGCTCGCTTAAATATTTAAAAAAAAAACACTTTTTCCCATTATCCGACCGATCGTTCGTATGGGAGCTATATTATATAATCATCCGATTTGGACAAAAACTTGTAGAATGTAAAAGCACGAGAAACAAACAAATACAAAATTGCAGGACGCTACCATTAAAAACAAAAAAGTTTTTCTAACTAAGACTGTTTTTCAGACCTATCTTTTGTTCGATGACGAGTTCCCAACGAGATGCCAACTTCATAATGCCCCTTTTATAGAAGCTCGCTTCCCTATTGTCAAAAAACTCGGAGAGCCAATTTTCACAGGACTCTCTTGTGGCCAACTTCCGACTACCAAGCTCGTTCGCCATGGACAGAAATAGGTGGTAATCACTTGGTGCGAGATCCGGACTATACGGTGGATGCAAAAGAACCTCCCATCCGAGCTCCCGGAGCTTCTGGCGCGTCACCAAATATGAGTGTGGCTTGGCGTTGTCCTGATGGAAGACAATTCGGCCTCTGTTGATCAAAGATGGCCTCTTCTGCATAAGTGCTGCATTCAAGCGGTCCAGTTGTTGGCAGTACAGGTCCGAATTGAGCGTTTGGCCATAGGGGAGCAGCTCATAGTGGATGATTCCCTGCCAATCCCACCAAACACACAGAAGAACCTTCCTGGCCGTCAATCCAGGCTTGGCCACCGTCTGAGCAGCTTCACCGCTTTTCGACCACGACCGTTTGCGCTTCACGTTGTCGTAAGTGACCCACTTTTCATCGCCAGTCACCATCCGCTTCAAAAACGGGTCGATTTTGTTGCGATTCAGAAGCGATTCGCATGCATCCATACGGGCCAAAATGTTTTTTGCGTCAAGTCGTGTGGCACCCATACATCGAGCTTCTTTTTGAATCCAAGCTTCTTCAAATGGTTTATAACGGTTTGATGACTTATGCCCAGCTCTTGGCCGATGCTACGGCTGCTACTATGCCGGTCTCTTTCGATCAATTCAGCGATTTTATCGCAATTTTCGACGACAGGCCTTCCGGACCGTGGCGCATCTTCGATCACCTCTGCACCAGAACGAAAACGTTGAAACCATCGTTGTGCGGTGGAAATGGAAACTGTATCGGGTCCATAAACTGCACAAATTTTATTGGCAGCATGAGATGCATTTTTGCCTTTATCGTAGTAGTACTGTAAAATATGCCGTATTTTCTCTTTATTTTGCTCCATGTTTGCGACGCTATAACTCACGAACGACTAAAAACAAACAACAATAAATCAAACACGTGTTAGCGCGTGAAAAGAGCTTTCCAAAAAGCTCTAGCGTGAACCGATGCGACGAATACAACTAGAACTACGCGCTTGCAAAGACAAGCTTGCGGAAATACCGCAAGACTTTTTTGACAACCTTATATAAAAATCGAAAAGATACAATCCGTATGGGTCAAAAATGATTGGTAGAACACATCACTTGGGAAGTGATTCCCTTTCCATATTTCCAAAATTTCTAGAGTATTGGTCAGCTCTTAGTTTGGAAATCATTTAATTAGTTTTGATGAATCAGACTAATACGGGCGTGGAAGGTAAATCTTGAAGGTAAATCTGTACATTTTATATATTTCTTTATTAACCTTTCCTACCGATTGTAAGATTAAGCTGTTAAAAACCATAATTTTTTATGCCTATTTTTCTTTCTTTAACCGAACCAAAATTGTAGGTTCGGAACCGGTTCAGCTTCATCTTTTATACCTTGATAAGTTCGGTTCAAGGTTCGGATCACAGTATTTTGAAAGTCGGAAGTTCAGGTTTGCAGACTTGAAATTTACAGAAATAAATATTGCCCTTTACACAGCCCAAAAGCCCAAACCAAGCTATCTCTATAATCTCTTGGTTTTTGTGCTTCTAATTCTCATAAGAGAGGCATCTATAGTTTTGAGGCCTATTCGCGGATCAACTAAAAATTAATTTAGTCATAGTTCTTCATATGAAAAGAACACCATTGCATAGCTGTTAAAGCTTACTTTATGTTGTAGCCAATAGCTTGTTAAGCCTTTGGTCTCCTATGTGAGCGGTTGTGTTAGTTTTTAAAGGAAAAAACTTTTCTATTAGGTAGCTCGAGACGGGATTGAACACACATCCTCTTGCACAGTAGGCACACACACATTACCCGCTGCACTACATCCAGAAATTAATAAATTTTACTACCACACCAGGAAATTAAGAAATTTTCAAAATAAACGAAAATTTAATCACGAAAGGAGCTTTTTATAATCGAGTCTGACTATGTATTTTAAGCAATTTTAAGCTCAAACTACCAAATGCCAACATTTGGGGCTTAGTGTTATAGCCGATTTCTACCAAAGGCATGATACTGAATTTCTTGAAATGACCAGAAAAAATGAAAATAATGTTATTACTGATATACGTTTTTCCATTTCATTTTGACTTTCATTTCTTGTCATTTCTTAAAAATGATGACATTCGCCCAGAGTGGATTTGGTATTATACATATAATACAGAATTTCTAATCGATTTTTTATACTCTGTACCGTAGGTACATGGAGTATATTAAGTTTGTGCAAAAGTATGTAACAGCCAGGAGAAAGCATCTCCGACCCTATAAAGTATATATATTCCTGATCAGCATCAATAGCCGAGTCATGTCCGTCTGTCAGTCTGTCTGTCCGTATAAACGCACAGATCTCAGAGATGGTAAGAGAGGTTTGACATGTATGGGACATATGCTTCTTATGTCTGCAGGCAGATCAAGTTTATTTTCAATTTTGGCCACGCCCCCTCCCGCCCCCGCAATATGGAAGAAACGTCATATGTCCCACAGTTTTAAAGATCTATCTTCGATCCTTCTGGACATATTTAGTAATCGGGATAACTTATCGATCCCCCATAGGAATGGTGAAGATCGGATGAACGGTTGTCGAGTTATGATCAAAAGACAGTTCGCTGCTGCAGCGCAATAGCAGCGCTGCTTTCAGCTGCTACTGCAGCATCAAAATGTATGCTGAGTGTATAATTTTGTTGGTGCAGAGTATGTTATAGTCGGGCTTGACCGACTTTCTTTCTTGTTTTGTATTTTTTTATTGTATTTTTTTTTATATAAAACCTACGATTACAAAGTTTGGAGAAAAAAGTTTTTCATACTAAAACTAGTTTTCCGACCGATTGTTCCTATGGGAGCTATGAGATATAGTCATCCGATCCGGTCGGTTCCGACATATTAGTAGTGTGCAGCAAAAAGAAGACTCTGTGCAAAATTTCAGCTCGATAGCTTTAAAACTGAGAGACAAGTTCGCGTAGAAACAAACAGACGGACAGACGGACGGACGGACAGACGGACAGACAAAGCTCAATCGACTCAGCTCGTCACCCTGATCAAGAATATATATAGTTTATGGCGTCGGAAATTAATATTTCTATGCGTTGCAAACTTCTGGGCAAAATTATAATACCCTTTGCAAGGGTATAAAAACGGCTTGATATTTTTCAAAGGTTGAACATTAATTGGTAAGGTTGGTTCATGTCATTTATTTATGATAAACGATTTCGGTCAAATGACCACCACGACTGACTTGGCAGTAGCCCATTCGATCCTCGGAATTTTTGAGGACATTTTCAATTGTTTCGGCACGTATGTCAGCAATTGCAACTCGAATCTCGTTCTTCAAATTGTTTCTGGATTGCTTGCATAACATTTGTCCTTGGCCGCTCCCCAAAGATAATAGTCTAACGGTGTCAGATCACAGGTTCCTGGTGGCCAATTCACATCTCCTGATTTGCTGATTAATCGATTTTCAACATGAGGCGCAGAACAGTGTTTAAAAACTTTTGATATTTTTCACTGCTTTGATTTTGATTTTGCTTTTAAAAAATTCAGAAGCTGCAGTCGGAAGCAATTCTCATAAGTCGAAAGCAAAATGTTGCTTTTGAATTTGATTTTGAAAAGATCAGCAGCAGCAGTGGAAGCAAAGTCGAAAAAAGATATTTGTTAAAAACGATGGCATTTAGCTGATGTACACTTGGGCTGTTCTGCTCGGACTAAAACTGATACGTTTGGTAAATTCAAAATTAAAAATATTAAACAAATTCGCTTTCGTAACTGTAATTGCCGTTGGCGGAGACCATAGTGGAGACTGTTCAGTGCTAATTGCTCATGGCAGAGCGGAGGAGATTTTGTAATTATTTTTGTTGTGCATGCTTGCTATTTAGCGAAGTGGGCGGTTAAGAACACAATCACATTTTGGAGTTGGTATGTGTAAACAGCACAAAAACTGGTTCACTTTGATTTGCAGTAGCAGTGACGCAGCTAAAAAAGTGCCGAACGCGCAGCACAGCGGCGCGCCGAAGGTACACGACGAGCGTATATTGCGTGTGAGTCGACTGCGCTGCTATTGAGAGTTTGCATACACCGGTGGATGGCACGTCACTATCTACTGGAAAATATACTACATATAGTAGAAAGCGCACTGCCTTATTGCACTGGCCTTCGGGAACCAATCGAAAAAAATCTTAAAGTAGACAAATCTTAAAATTCAACATGCCAAGACCTGAGCGGACGGGTGTGGTGCAGCGGTAAGTGTGTTTGCCTGCTGTGCCAGAGTTCGTGGGTTCGATCCCGCCTTCAAATATCTTCGTATTTGTAACATCGTTCTGCACAGCGACTTTATTGTTGACGACGAAAGAGCACTGCGGCTTACGCAGTAGAGAGAATGCTCAGATTGAGCTAACCAGCTGAACCGAAATTAAAAAATTTAATTATTCTTTACTGAGACTCGAACTTGACAAATCAAAAATGAAAGGCGGGATGCCTAACCACTCAACCCAACCCAATTTATAAAAGGAGTAGCTAAAGGGCCTAGCAGAATAAGCATTAAAAACTGCACCCGTTCTTATCAGCACCAAATTAAAATATGTGATAGCTGTCAATGAGAATCGCACTCTTCTTAATTTTTAGTCTAATATTCGTTTTTGGAGTGGAGTTATGAAGGTGGAAAGTTAAATCAAAAACCAATTTTTAAAATATTAGTATTAAAGCTATCGAATTTTTTTGATTATAGCGATTATTAGCCTACGATGCCTGTTGACGCAGATGGCGTTTATTTTTAATTAGTTTAAGTCATTTGAAATTTGTTGAAGTAATTTTCTGAAGTCTAGTGTAAGTTTAGTTTGGGGCGGAGCGGATGCTCCATAAAGCTCCTTTTCGTTTGTCGTCGCTCTCGAATTCGCCCCGTTTCGCCATCCTAGCTTTAGGTAGGCTTAGAGAAATGGTTTGAAATTAAAAATTAGTTGTCGTAAGCTATCGAAACACAGCGCACATCTACGTATTTTCGCCTCGTCTTAAAACTATTAAATCATTTAAACGCGTCTCACAAATAGTTCTTTCTATAAAAACTCTTATAGAATTTCAAGGCGCCCGAGCAGGGACAAGGTTAAGTTGGTTTAATAAACAAACACAAGTGAACAGTGGTGAAACACAAGGAGTGACAGTGACACATATTAAAATACAAGCGAACCAAGTTAAATTAAGCACAATAAATGTCCAACAGCAGTGAATACAAATCTACATCCACATACACATACAAATTATGTGGATTCGTCTCGCGTAGCTACTGTTACGTAGAATCCTGATCCACCGATGATGCTTCAGCTACGAGGTTTGGTTCCTCGATGTTACTTCAACTATAAGATTCGGTCCCTCGTAGCGACTGTTTAAGTCGACTCCTGATCCACCGATGTTACTTCAGTTAAGAGTTTATCAATTGTTATGTTGAGGGAGTGGTTTAACTCCCTATCGCTAGTCTCGGACTAGACGATAATAAAATGCAAGTATTTACGACACAGTTTGCCGGAGCAGTGTTTATTGGGCGTCTTATTCGTTTTGCGCTATTAACAGAACTAAAGTATAGAGGACAGAGAAACGTATAAGTACCCTAAGCCTCAATGCATCACGCCATCCAAGCATGGTCGGCAAGCCGACTCAGCATTCCATACAGTGTAGCTCGCCACTTCGAATGTGAAGTGTCAACTTACCACAGCTGGCCGTTCTTAGCGCAGTATCCGCAAGGAGGCTCGTCTTCTCCTTAACGCCAGAAAAAAGATGAGTGAGCCAAGCAGTACGATGTTGAAAACCACACCAGCCACGAACCAGATCCCGGGCGAGCCTGCTGCGTCCACCTCTTCTTTGAAGCCCTGGATGAAGCGTAGGTTGTCGTTGTTCATGCGGTGAAGCAGGGGTATGCTCAATACAGGATCGTGGCCAACGATGTTCAGCAGTGGTGACCTCACGATGCCAGGCTGTTTGCTTAGCGCCTTTCGCAGGTTCACGAACTCGGTGTCATTGATGGTTGCCGATTGTTCGAAGGTCACCAGATGCGTTCCTGTGACACAAACTTCCGCGCCATTGTCCGTTCGGATGCGGGCTGTCGCTTCATTGATGATCACGATACCGTCATCTACGTGCATTATCGCCCTAAGGTGGCTGGGTTGCGTGCGGCAATGGGCCGCGTTTCCCGCGTGGAGTGAACGCGCACAGGTTTCTCGCCGGGATCGTTCGCAAAAGGTGTTGTGCGTGTTTTCGGTGCAATCAGTGACCGCAAAGGTGTCTTCTGCGCATTCGGCCAAAGTTTCTTCGTCGAGCTGTAGTAAGGTATGGTTGTGGGATACTGGGTAGACGGTGACCTTTTTGCACCTGAATTTGACTTTTGGATAGGCTATGAGTATATGGATGATGTTTTCGGACTGGAGGACTCTGATCTTAGAAGCTTCGATTAAGCTGACTATTGGGATATCTTGTTCGACAAGTGAATTCAGATCGGCATGATCAAGGATCGTGGGGTTTACTATATTCGATTTAGCCAATGTAATGGTGAGGATTAAATTTTGAATTTCTGTATCTAACATCCTATTTCTTGCCAAGAGTGCTTCAAACAGATGTGGGGTGTCAACCAACTCGCTTTTTCGGGCTTGGATGATTTTGTTAATGGTGTCAGTCAGTTTGTTTATTTGTTTCTGCGTTTCGGAATTTATGGTTATTTGCCTAGAATTCGACTCTACTAGTTGAGCCTCCGTGATCTTGATATTCATGAAATCTGCGGCATCAGGTGTGCCTGCAACCACCTTCAAGGCTGTCCCTAGAAAGTCTAAGCTCCTCGCAAACCTGTGGTGCACCTTAAGTACGGACAACAGAGTTCTTAGATGATCTGTATCAACATCTAACAATTTACGCATGTGTGACTGGGGAAAGGACTCGGACAATTTCTCTGTCTCATCTATTATATTAATAAATTCCGAAAGGTTGCTTGAGTGCCTCAGGCAGTCTCTTTGTTCGAACACCAATACCTCACCGTCCAGAACAGGGATGTAATTGGCATGCGAAAAGTCGGTGACCCGAGCAGTAGCTGCTGATAAGGAGGCAAGCATCATGAGGGCAAACCTGAAATTTAAACATAGTGTAAGAAGGGGGTCTTAAACTAAACTTACTAACTATTGCAAAAGGGGGGACCTATTTGAGGTTGTCCTTGAGGACCACCCTCCCTTTAATTAGAACAGACGTTCCTAGGTCTGCTTCAACTGTTTGTTCTGAGCATAACGGGGTCAGTTTGTTTCCTAACCTCCTGTTGTTTTTCTGAAAGACCTTTTCTCCTACCTCAAAAACACGGTTCTGTCTAGCCACATTACATCTTTTGATGTTGTCTTGTTGGGCTTTAGACAACCTTTCTCTGATGCCAGAGCGACACTCATTAGACCCTGCGTGCACGACCTCAATTGGTTTTTCGCCGGTGACTGAGTGTAGGGTTTTGTTGTACTCTACTGTCGCCTTGAGGATTAATTCTACTGTGTCGCTGATTTTTTTTTCTAACTTAAGACATCTGGCGATTTCGGCCAAGGTACTGTGGAATCGTTCCACTTGACCATTTGACGAGCTGTGAAGCGGTGGTGCATTCACAACGTTAATGCCGTAGCCGTTTCTGAGCATAGAGGTGACTGTTTCAGAGTTAAACGCGGCCTCATTGTCGCAAAATATTGTCTTGATCTTAGGGAAGATGTTGACAAGCTGCAATAAAGGCCCTGTAATGTCAACTATCGTTCTTGACAGTATTGGTTGCACGACCGCGAACTTGGAGAATTTGTCAACACATGTGAGGAATTGCTTCCGATCTATTGAGAAAATGTCTATGTGCAACATTTCGCCGGTATAGTCTGGGATGGGGGTTTCCCCGAGCACCTGTTTTTTAGGATGCCTGTCATACTTGGCCTTGGTGCAGACTTTGCAGTTTGCAACGACTTCCTTGGCTAAGCTGCTCATCTTGGGAAAATAGTAGTCACGAAGGACCTGTTTGATATTTTCCTGTGCCGCTCTGTGTGCACGATTGTGCTCAGCCGTGACAATTTCCATCTGCTCACTTTTATCAGTTATGTCCTGTACAAAGTTTTTGCAGTGACGAAACTGGGTGGCAGGAAAGTGGGCAATCAAGTCGTGTTGGAAACTTGCTAAAGTGGGCAGGTCACAATGTATGGCGTTTACCACACCCGTGTTTACCACTTCCTTAAGTGTTTCTAAGATGCTGCTCTTGTC
Organism: Lordiphosa fenestrarum; assembly: GCA_035044985.1. Lineage (NCBI taxonomy): Eukaryota > Metazoa > Arthropoda > Insecta > Diptera > Drosophilidae > Lordiphosa > Lordiphosa fenestrarum. The sequence goes on from JAWNNO010006911.1 coordinate 94,835, forward strand.
AGTGAAATTGATCAAGTGTCGCGTCTTACTACGAAACAGCTGTAGGTTCCGCTTTAGAGGAAAACGTGCTTCTTCCAGAACGATTTGGTTTCTGAAGCAGTTTAGCGGTTTATCCGTAGCCTCGACCGTGTAGGTCAGAGAAAGCTCGCTGTGAATGGTTGCAGCGTCCGACTGAGGCTCATCTTGCAAGGCGTTGACGTTCTGTCTGGAGAGGGCATCGGCAACCAAGTTTTGTTTGCCTGGTTTGTAAAAAACTTTGGCATTATGTTGGTCAATGTATGCCTTCCATCTTTTTATTTTGGAATTCGTATTCCTATCTGCTACTGCGAATGTGAGGGGCTGGTGGTCAGTGAAAATGTTAATTTCCCTGGACCCGTACAGAAAGTTCTGTAATTTGCCCAAAGCCCACACAATAGCCAGCAATTCTCTTTCGTTGGTGGCATAATTTAGCTCGGCCTGCTTCAGGGTGCGAGATATCATTGTAATCGGTCTACCCTCTTGGGATAGTACCGCGCCAATGCCGCTGGCTGAGGCATCGGTGGTGAGGTCAAACGGCTTTTTGAAGTCTGGGTACATGAGTATGACATCTTCTGATGCCAAAATGTCGCGCAGACGTTCAAATGCGTTGCGTTGAGTCTCATTAAACTCAACTGGGATTTTTTTCGACATGTGCTTACTCACCGAGCCATTTTCCCCTTTTAGTATGTCCGTTATGGGCCGGGCTATAGCAGCAAAGTCTTTGATGAAGACCCTATAGTAGCTTGCTAGCCCTAGGAAAGCTCTAACACCGTGAATGTTCTTTGGCTCAGGGTATTCCTGCATGGCTTTTACCTTTTGTGGGTCGGATTTTGTTCCGTCCTTGCTCACAATGAAGCCGAGGTATTCTACGCTTTGCTTGAAGAACCTAGTTTTTTCTTGGCTAACCCTCATGTTGGCATCGATTAGGCACTTCAGCACAGTATCGATGTGGCGAACGTGGTCTGTTTCGTTTTTTGAGAAGACTATGACGTCATCTACATAAACATAATACGTTTTGCCAATTTGTTCCCTCAGGACATCGTCTAGTGCACGTTGGAAGATGCTGCTAGCATTCTTCAAACCGAACGGCAAACGGCGAAACTCGTATTTGCCGCTGTTTACAGAGAACGATGTTTTTTCGCGGTCATGTTCCGCGAGGTAAATCTGGTGGTACCCTGACTTCAGGTCGAGGGTGGTAAAAAATTTTGCATCGCCAAGGTTCGCAAGAATCGTTGGGATGCTGGGCATTGGGTAACGGTCCGGGATGGTTCTTTCGTTCAGTTTCCTGAAATCGATGACCAACCTTTTGTTCTGGTTACCGTGGGCATCTGTGCCTTTTTTATCAACAACCCATGTCGGGCTGTTGTATGGGGACCTTGAGGGCCTGATAATGCCGTCTTTCAGCATTTGTTTGACTTCGTTGTTTACAAAGTCAGAGACACCCATAGGGTTTGGGTAGCCTCTGGAGTACACCGGCTCATCGTCTACCGTACGAATCGTAGCAGTGACAGCGGTGTTGAAGGGTAGGGCTTCGTTAGCTGTTGAAAAAGCTTTTTTCCTCTTGATGATCATGTTCCTAAACTCCTTTTTAATGGTGTCAGGAACTATGATATCATCGACATTGGTGAAATTAACATTAGCACAATTATAGTACTGAATTTTTTCAGAGGCGCCCTGGTATTGTAGAGTATTCTCTGCTAGATTTAGCTTAACTCCGGCCTGTGTTAACAAGTCGAAGCCTATGATAGCATCAAACGAGCTGAGAGTGTCTAATAGGAAAAATGGAAAAGTGTGCTTGAAAATGTTCATCAGGCACTTTTCCTTAATCTGGGTGTATCCATGTATGGAATTCACCGAAAATGTTCTGGCGACCGGCGTTATGGTCTTTAGCTCCTTTATGGGCCTGACATAATTTTTCGCCGCGCCTGTGTCGATTAGCATTCTTAATGTTCTCCCAGCCAGCCGTCGTTCGATGAACGGCAAGCGGGATTGCTCCCTAAAAAATGAATCGAGTCTTCACTCGGGGCGTATTCATTGTCGCTATCGATTTCTTCGACCGCCGCTTTCGCCGCCTTTTCGACCTCTGCCTTGTGTTCTTTAGACTCCTCTTGGACAACGTTATTAACACGTTGTCGTCTCGGGCCCGTTGAACGGTCTGAGGAATTACGCCGCTTAGCGGCGTTCGAATCGTTGGCATGATGCTTACCATACTCGGTGCGTTGCCTAAACTTAGAGGATGAATCAACCTCCATCGGCTGCGGGGCCTGTGCCTGATTATCTTTGCAAACCTGTTCTTGGGCGTTGCCCTTTGAGCGCTTGACAAAATGCGGGTTTCTTTCTTGGGTATTTTCTTCTTTGCTAAACCTGCCTGGCCTATTCTGGGAGCGACCCTTGCTGCTTTCAGCTCCTTGAGCCCGCTCCTCCACCGCCTTGGCGTATGAATTCGCGAACATGCTCCTCTCAATGCTCGACTCCGCCTCTCTGGCTAGGGCCAAAGCGGAGGGCAGGTCTTTGGGCTGTGCAGGGAAAACCACAGCTCTGAGTGATTTTTTGAGCCCAGAAATGAACGCATGTAGGGCGTCGGCTCTAACTTTCGCGTTGAGCAGATCGGCGCCCTCTTGCTCGTGTGACATAACGATTTTGTTGGTCACCAGTGTTAATTTCCTTTCGACTTCGTCGTAATATTGCATGAGGGGCATATCGCCCTGTCTGACCATTTCTAGGCCCTGCCTGAGCAAGCGCAACGAAGTTTTGTCGGAGTATGTGCAGTCCAGTCTGGCCAAAATGGCATCAAAATTCAGCACGGTATTGTACGATACAAGAAGTGCTCCAGCTGCGCCCCTGATTTTGTTTCTGAGGATAGCAACAGCCTGGTAATGTGTGGTGCTGCCGTTGTAAGGTTTAAATAGATCGTACGCAGACAGGGCCATTTGCCTCCATTCTACGTAGTCATTATGAGAGCCAGTGAACTCTGGCACAGATTTGATAACGTCAAGTGGGATGTCACACCTGACATCAGGCGTAACCGAAACTTTCTCGTAAGTGGTGATCTGAGGTGCCTCCACCTGCAAATTCCGCACCTGAGTAGCTAACGCATTTATCTGGGACTGTAATTGAGGCTGCAATTGAGACTGCAACTGAGCCTGTTGCTGGGCCAACGCCTGCCTGACGGCATTGTCCACGAGTGCTTGTACCTGTGCGGGTTCCATGGTGTTACCTACCAGGGTGCTTGCTAAAGGTTGATATCCCTGACTAACTTGTTCCGATTCCCAACTATCTTCGCTATCGTATTCTTGTTTCACGTCCCAGCAATTACCTGCCCAACTCATTGGCTGTTGGTTGGCACTGCACAAATATTCTTTTCGCCGAACACAATCGATCGGCAGAATTATGCGCAAGAGATGGATTGAAAACGTAAAGCAGTACCTTAGGATATGCACTAAAAAATTTACTTATAGTGAAAATATGCAATATTTATTTATTATTTGGGTATGCAATAAAAAATTTTAATCCGCCGAAAGTATGCAGCGAAAAATTATTGGGTATGCAACAGATTTTTATTCTGCCGAAAAGTATGCAATTACAGAGTGTAATGCACTTGTACGTGGCGATTGCTGTAAGTAAGCTAACAAACTTGGGACATGCCGTTTGGATTTACTTGTGAACTTACATGACATTAACTCGCTAGGTAGGTCCTTAAGGGTTGGGCGCCAATTATGTGGATTCGTCTCGCGTAGCTACTGTTACGTAGAATCCTGATCCACCGATGATGCTTCAGCTACGAGGTTTGGTTCCCCGATGTTACTTCAACTATAAGATTCGGTCCCTCGTAGCGACTGTTTAAGTCGACTCCTGATCCACCGATGTTACTTCAGTTAAGAGTTTATCAATTGTTATGTTGAGGGAGTGGTTTAACTCCCTATCGCTAGTC
>JAWNNO010006928.1:0-30150 GCA_035044985.1 Lordiphosa fenestrarum
CACGTCTGAATGGATACTTATACTTTTCGGTGAAAAACATTTGTTCTCAAAAATTTGAGAGCACATTCTGTTCTTGTTTTGAGATGAAATAATCTTATTTTCTGAATGTGGGGCTATGGGTGCTGAAGCCCCCCCAGAGCACAATTGTGCAACTTCACCAAATATATACAAAGCCGCCATTCTAGACGTGGCAATAATGCCGAGGATTGTTGAAGTTCGAAATATGTTTTCAAATAATGATCTCATACGAAATGTAAATGAAGACTTATATAACACCAATAAATAAACATGATTCGTTTTCAAAAAAAATTTTCTTGAGCACCCTTAGCGTCGGCAGCAGAGAGTGCCAGTGCGGGAGAAAATGAGAGAGCGCCTATAATTTGCTGCATACATGAAAGTTGCATACATACACATATACACGCACGCACTGAGTGAGCTCACACACAAACGCTGCTGACTTTGCAAAGTCAAAAGCGTAGCCAAAAAATCTGTCGCAAAGACAATCGTTTTCTGGATTTACCCCCCAGTCGACCGTCCGTAAAAGAGCTTCGCTCTAAAAACCGGAAACATTGGACTTAATATGAGTACCTTCCAATTTTGTAACTGCAAGAACTATTTTTTAACCACAAAATCTTGATGAAAACAGTTTAACCTAAAAAAAGTTTAAGTTTCCGTCCAGGTCTCCAAATTCCAAGTCCAATTCCAAGTCCACTTCTAGGTCCAATTCCAGGCCCAGGTCCGCAGGGACATCGCTTGTACAACACCCAACCTGCCTTGGTTAAATTTAACGAAATAACAAGGAAGAAACTCGATCAAGCCCGACTATAACATACTCTGTACCAACGAAATTATACGCTCAGCATAAATTTTGATGCTGCAGTAGCAGCTGAAAGCAGCGCTGTTACTGCGCTGGAGCAGCGAACAGTCTGTTGATCATAACTCGACAACCGTTTATCCGATCTTTACCATTTCGCGAATCGATAAGTTATCCTGATTACTAAATATGTCCAGAAGGAACGAACCATCTATCTTTAAAACTGTGGGATATATGACTTTTTTCTTAATTTCGTGGGCTGAAGGGGGCGTGGCCAAAATTGAAAATAAACTTGATCTGCCTGCAGACATAAGAAGCATATGTCCCATACAAGTCAAACCTCTATCTCTTACCATCTCTGAGATCTGTGCGTCCATACAGACAGGCAGACGGACAGAGGGACATGACAATATCGTCTCGACTGTTGATGCTGATCAAGAATGTATATGCACTTTATAGGGTCGAAGATGCTTCCTTCCGGTTGTTACATACTTTTGCACAAGCTTTTTATACTCGATGTACTTCCGATACAGAGTATAAATATTTGCCGGACTTACTGGGAGTAGAGCCAACGTCGGCGGACGTGTTAGCTCGTTAGGCTATTGCGCACTTCTGAAGCCTCACGACTGAATGCCGCAGTGTCTCACTTCACTAATACTCTGAACATTTGTGCTCAAAAGTTTGGGAGACCATTTGGTTCTTATTTTGAGATAAAGAAACCTCATTTACTGACCACGAATTATCTCTCTGTGTGCAATTTCATATATCTCAACACTTTTCAATACTGTACTCCACTTTAGCTAATTCCCAATTCAGTGAAAGAGTCGAGTCACAGACAAGACTAAAAAAATTGTTATACATATATCTTTTTTCGGCTCGGCATAAGAACATGCGGGACTACCCTGTTTTCAATCCTATTTCGGATTGATTTGTTTTTTGAGTTTACGTACAACACCAGAACGATGAATATTAAGTACAAGTGGTTTCGGCATCACAAGGGCTCTGAGCCGATAATTACCTATCCTGGCTATTAATTTAATGTTACAATTTTGCACTCGATTTACCCATTTAAGCGCCCCGCAAAGTGCCCGTTAAGTCGCGACGAAGGCATTCGTAAGCAAATTTTACTGCCATGCAGAAAGAAGCAATAAAATTGAAATTCTATGCGCAAATTGAAAGTCATCCGCTCTGAACAACCTCCCAGATTTCGAGAACGACTTAAAAACCACACGGGCAAGGCCAAGCAGCAAATCCAGAAGCAACGGGTTCGCAATTGCTAGTTTTTGCAGCCAAATGTCAAGCCAGTGCACAATTTAACGAAAATACAGTGCAGTCTTCTTATTGAAACTGACAAGTTGGGCAAACGTGCACAATGCACGGAAACGGAAGCAAAAACAGGCAACAACATGACGAAGAAATATCAAAACGCAAACAGAAACTACCCAACATCTGTGGCGGAAGCTCACGAAACTGCCAGGGAAGGCGCCCCATATGCAAATATCATTCTCCCGCTCCAGCCGTTTTTTGCGCCGCCCAGAGCTACGGCATAAACAAGGAAAAACTTGCAGAATGACAAAAAACTAAACCAGGCAGGCACTTGGTTGAGATTCGAGCATGCTGAAGGTGGAGCGGAGCACACTCCAAAAAGGGTATGACAATGACAAAGTGATGCGCCACCGACGGCTCCTGGCCCCTCCTGGCAGCCTGCTGATAAATGATGATTTTACGCTTGCTCATTCCTGCTGCCTTTGCCATGTTACAATGCCACTTTATGAGTCTCGCCAAGCCAGCCAGGCACCCAGCCAAAAAAAGGGAACTGAAGTGTGCACAAGGACACGCCCCTGTCCGCCCGCCGCGCACCCAACATTCTGCATCCACAACACCCGCAACGGATGTGTGTTTCCCCCCTCCGGCTAAGCGGATTTTTGTATTCAAATAGCTTCTGAAAAAAAGCTGACGATTGCAGCGAAATTTCTGTATAAAATTTATCGTGCCGTAAGCACTAAAGTCTGCAGTTTTATGAGCACTTTTCCCTATTTCATATAAATTTCGTCCTTTTTTGCGACACTAATGCGACGTTAATGAAACATCAGAAACGCTCGTCGAAAGTTTAGAAAAATGCGCTTTTAGAGTCTGCAGTTGACGGGCTCAGGAGACCGTCAAGCGTTAACAAGCACTTGCAACATAAATCAGTAGACAAGAGACCCCTTTATGGGTCTGTAAAGGCAGCCCGGCACGCAACGGAGCCCCCGTTGAGCCCAATTTCCCCGAAGTGCCACGTTTAACTGGAAGAAAGTGGCTTAAGTGACATGCAGACGTGCCATAATGCAATCGATAATCGATATGCCGGCCCAAGAGCCAGCTGGCATTGTTCTAAGACCAGGGCACAACTTTCAAAAGATTTAGTCTCGAGAAGATGGAACATATGAGCTGCAAATAGACTTTTGTATTGAATGCAAAAATTTAAATAAGCAATCCTGGAAGCTCAGCTTAGATGCTGAGTTGAATCCCTATTGAGTATTTATTTTTTCAGGATTACTATGAACATATTTAGTTGGAAAAAATTGGCTGAGTGATGTTTTTAATTACAATGGAAAGGATTCAAATTTCTTTTCAGCCAAATAATGTCTACAATCATACATGTACAACTTAAGCCACTTTAAAAACAATCAAGTCGGGTTCGTTTATAATCCATCAATGATTTAAACAGAGGAAGATGGTCGTTCACCAGCGAAAGTGTATGCTCCGTATGAATTTTGATGCTGCAGTAAGCAGCGCTGCTACAGGCGGACATGGCCAGATCGACTCGACTGTTGATGCTGATCACGAATATGTATAATTCATAGTGTCGGAGATGCTTTCTTCTGGCTGTTACACACTTTTGCAGAAACTTAAAATCTCTGTGTACAGAGTATAAAAATGGAAATTCCAAGACCATTTTTTTGAGTCCATCCGAAATTATAAGATAATTTGGCTATTACAGCCCAGAGGGCCAAATAAGAGCTTATTTCGTTCGATTGGCTAGTGTAAGATATATACCGAGGCTGCAAACCTCTTAATTTCTGCTGAAGGTTCGGCCCAGAATCAGAACGAGTTTGCATTGGCGGCCTTCCTCGACATCAAGGGAGCTTTCAACAACGTCAGGGCCGTGTCGATTATGGCAGTTCTTGCCAATATCGGCTCACACCCGATGATTACTCACTGGCTAGGGAACATGCTTAGCAGCCGAGTGATAAACTCCACTCTCTGTGCAGGCAACGTAAGAAGAAGAACAACGAGAGGCACTACGCAGGGGGGAGTCATCTCCCCGCTTCTTTGGAACCTGGTTCTCAACGAACTTCATCTTACCTTGGAGTTTAACGGATGTAGGGTGACAGCATACGCAGATTACCTGGTTCTAATGGTAACGGGCAAATGCTTACCCACAATCAGTGAGCTATTAGAATCTGCTCTTGCTAGCACCCTGAGATGGGCACATCAGAACGGTCTCGGGGATCCCTGAGTTCACACTCCCATCTATTGGGGGAACGCAGCTCAATCGGGTCAACGAAGCGAAGTATCTGGGCGTCATTCTTGATTCAAAACTCTCTTGGAAGAGAAACTCTGAGAAAAGAATGAAGAGGGCCTACAAAAAGAGTTTTGGTAGGAAGTGGGGACTGCAACCGTATATCATTCATTGGTTATACACAGCAGTCGTCAGACCTATCCTTACCTATGGAACGCTGGTATGGTGGAAGGCGGCCACCAAAGAAAGGTCTCTAAATAAAGGTGTGTTGATGGTTCGCAGCTTTCCGCGAGTCACTATTATCAGAAAGCAAACCGAAAAACGCGAAATCGGTAAGTATGAATTTCTTTAGCGTCGGAAGCAGAATCTTAAGAAAAAATGTAAATGCTAAAAATGGCGACCAAAAGGCCAAGAGGGCCTTAAATTGCTGTTAATTTCTATTTCATTTAAGTGCTAATTACTTAAAAATATTATGTTGGACGACAGTTAATTTTGAAGCTTTTGCCTTGAATGTTCGAACATTTCGAGCGCTTTTTTGCAGCCATTTTTCAAATAAATCTCAATGTTTGTAAATTTTGTGTCAGCTTCGTTTTTCTTCTTTGTGCTCACTGCATGCCCCTTAAGCTGCTCAAAATTCCAGCTTGAAATTGCACGGGCATTTCGGTTGCTTGCATTCCATACATTAAACAGAGTAGCATCGCTTACCTCAAACTTAACTGCAAATATAAAGTGAATGTGCGCAAAGCCGACAAAAGTATTAATAACATGAGAAGAACACTTTAAGGCCCAACTCTAAATATTTACTTTTTGTCAGAAAAGGTCAGAAAGTTAGTTTATACTGACCGAACACTTGACTTTGCAGCCCTGCACTGATATCGAAATGCTTAGAGCGTTTAATATGCCAAATGTAAGCTCTTTGAGAATATTTGATTAAAACCACGATATGTTTCCAATAACATTTTGTGCAGCCCAAACTGAAATCTGGCCCAATGTGCAACGGTTGAATGGCTTTACCATCAATATTTTTGCTGCTAGTGCCGAACCTACCAAAAAGCCTTTGCTTGAGCCATTTCCCCAAGGAAGACTCATTGGAGCAGCTGCTGCACAAAACTTCTGAATTTATGTCAATTGGGTCCTTTGGGAAAATGAGGGAAAGATCTGCGCCGTGTTTAATCACCATCATGATAAATCCTCGTTACATAAACAAAAGACAAAATATTAACAACGCTTGACAAGTTTCTCGTACATTACTTTATATTCTGATGAATGTGAACCCAAAAGATGTTATATTTACGTTGTTTATAAGCTATTTACACCAGGAGTATGTTATGCGTTAATTGATAGTGTGAATCAGCTTTTAGTGTAATTAGCCTGCATTAATTTTTTGTACCGAAATCGGATCCAAGTTTCGATAGTTCGTGTTGAGATAAAGTATCGAAAACAGCTCAGTTCTTCCAATCGATTGTAGAATACGTTTAAGAACTGAGTAGGTGTTCATGCCAAAAAACACTCTATTATAGTGAAAGAAGACTTAATGCTGTATGAGTAAACACTGCTAAGGTACATTCACCTGTGACTTATTGGGTGCTTAAGGCGAGACTGAATTCCAGTTCACACCGCACAGGCGGGAAAGATTACTACTTACACAGTTTACAAATTATTTAAAAAAAAAGAAAGAAAGTCGGTCAAGCCCGACTTAAACATACTCTGCATCAACGAAATAATACGCTATATGAAGTTTTTGTCACGAACACGACAAACCTATATATATGTAGGATGGCCTTTCAATGCTCTCCAATAATTAGTCTTGAACACGTGTAATTTAATGTTTATTGGATATAATGTGAATGTAGTATTAACTTAACTAGGTTGAATTTAAGCAGCGGGCAACTGCGAACACACGACTCTAAAAAAACACTTCTATACTCTTCGCTTGTCTGACGCAATCTCTTGACTCAACTGAATTCAGTGCGAACTAGTTCTTCCAAGTCGATGGAACAGTGCTGCATTGCAAGGCTTATCGATACTTATTAATCGGATTGTAGATCCTACCGCTTCTGGTGGTTTTTTCAAATCCCACATTCGGCCGTCCTGATCTTTCATTCGACCCGAATGATGAATCTTCCGATGATTCGGCTGGGGTTATCCATTTCTTCATATACTCAGCGACTGTTGTAGTTTTCCCTGGACCTTCGTGATCACCCACCTTTTCTACATCGTACCGACCATGAGCTCGTGTTCTCACTACCTTATAAGGACCAAAAAACTTAGGTTTTAACTTCAATCCGGTGCCGTATTGAGTCCGTTTGATGGCTACCAACTCATTTACCTTATATTTGGACTCTTTCTTACGACCTCTGTTGAATGTTTTACAATTCTCTTGTTGGATCTTCAGAATATTTCCTTGTGCTTCTTTGCGGAGTACTTCCCTTTCATTTTCTAATTCCTTAATGGAAGCTTCTTCCAACAACTCCAGCAAATCAGATACTCTGTTTACCCTCATTTCAACTCCAGTAAGCAATTTAAAAGGCGAAACTCTAGTACTTCTAGGTGGAGTACTATTGATCGCTTGCTGTACGGCATCAATATGCTAATACCAACTACAAGGCGATTCGTGACACAACTTGGATAGCATGGGTATTACAATTTTGTTGATACGCTCCACCTGACCGTTACCTCGAGGAACTCCTGTGGCTATCATTAAATGCTGTATACCTTCCTTTTCGCAATACTCCTTAAACAAATTGGAAACAAATGCTGCGCCTCTATCCGATATTATACGTTTTGGATTACCAAACACAGCTGCTTGCCGCTTAAGTCGATCTACAACTCCTTCTGCGCTAGTGTTTTTTGTTGGATAAAGCCAAACAAATTTTAAAAAGGCATCAACTACCACGAGAATATAGTTGTAGCTCTTACCGGTCTGCTCTAATGGACCTACATGATCCACGTGATACGTCCCTAGCGGTCGGTCTTCTTTGTTAATTGGTTCCAAAAATCCTTCTTTCTTGCCTGCTTTACTTTCCGAAATTATACATTCAATGCAGCTTTTAACAATTTTATGGGCTTTTGAAGCTAACTGTGGTATATAAAAGGATTTTTCCACTGCCTCTTGAGTTCTTTTTGCTGAGAAATGTCCTTCCTTATGAGCTGATCTGATAATTTCATCCTCCAATAGTGATGGTACAACTATAAGTTCCTTAATTGGATCTTTATAAACAATACCGTGCTTCACATAAAAATCATCATAAGTGTTCTTTTCCAAGACAGCCATAACTGCTCTGACCCAATCATCTGTAGCTTGAGCATGCTTTAATCTATGGAGCAATGAATCTTCTAGCATTAGACATGATACGCGGCTTAAAGCATCAACATGTCTCATCGATGCTCAATGTCAATACCGCTTCGATGCTCAATGTCAAAAGCGAAATCCTGAAGAAATAGTGCCCACCTTGAAACTCTTAAAGGAACTTCACCTCGTTTCTTCATGGTCATAGCGAATGCATTGCAGTCGGTCACGACCTTGAATTTAATCCCAAGTAGATAAATGCGCCATTTCCTTAAAGCTTCAACTATGGCTAACGCTTCTAGCTCGTATGAATGATATTTTTCTTCCGCTGGCTTCGTCTTTCGACTGAAATACTGAATCGGATGGAATAACTGATCGTCGGGATCTTTTTGCAACAGCACTCCGCCATACCCATGCATGGAAGCATCCGTATGTACTTCTGTCTGAGCCTTCGGATTATATAACCGCAATACTGGAGCACTGACTAATGCTTCCTTCAGTTGATTGAATGCAACAAGCTGCTCACTTCCGAACTTAAACTCGACGTCTTTACGAAGCAAGTCGGACAATGGCTTAGCTACCAAAGCGAACGATTCTATAAAACGTCTGAAATATGATGTCAAACCAAGAAAACGTTGCAAACTTTTTCGGTCGTGCGGTTGTGGAAAATTCCTAACAGCTTTTGTTTTTGTCTCTGAGGGTCTTATTGTGCCTTCTTCAACAATGTACCCTAGAAAGTCAACCTTTGTCATAAGAAACTGACACTTACTCCACTTAATCTGCAAATTATACTCTGCTGCTCTTTCTAGTACGCGTCTTAGCTTTCGAATGCCTTCGTCTATATCCTTGGAGGGAATAATGAGGTCATCCATATAAGCAACGATTGTCCCATCTTGTATCATATCCACTAGAATAGCATGAATAAAACGTGAAAATACAGCTGGCGAGTTCGATATTCCAAATGGAACATACAAAAATTCAAATTGGCCTGCATGTGTAACAAACGCTGTATATTTCCTTGAACTCGGCTCGACTGGAACGTGAAAAAATCCATTAGCAAGATCAAGTGTTGTAAACACGTTATGACCCTGCAATCTCTCGATTACATCGTCAAGTAACGGCATTGGAAAGTTGTCCCTTGCAATCTTTGCGTTCAATCCTCTATAGTCGCAGCATACTCTTTTACTCTCATCTTTCTTCGGAACCAACACAACATTAGATGCATATTCCGATGTGCTCGGTTGTATGATTTTTTCCTTTAGCCACTTTTCGATCTGCAAGTCTACAATACATTTGTCTGCATAAGACATGCGCCTCGGGCGTTCGAAAACCGGATGCTCGTCATTTAACAGAATTTTCATTTCAATGGGACAATTCTTTTTCGTTTCCGGTGAGTAGTTCTTAATCAAGGCTGCTACTGCTTCAGCAAAGCGCTTTTCTAGGTGAGATAAATCGATCACCGACTCCTCTGTTCCTGCGAATAGGCATAACTCTCTACACTCCCGTAAGAGTTCGAATTTAGGCTCACTATTATTAAGAGTTTCTCCTGTTACCGCTGTAGCTAAGTCTTCGACTGAATCGGTTTTTATTTTATTAGACCTGGGACGAAACTCTACCGCATTCTCAGATACTATCAAATCGACAATCTTTACAATGTCATTTCCGATAACAGCTTCGTACTTAACATCGTTCTTGCTAGTAACATGGAAAGTAATTTCCAACATACTTCCATCTACCTCAACTTGTATAACAAAACAACCAAGGGTGTTAAGCTCACTATTACAAATTCCGACAAGGCAGTGTTTTTCATTTTTAAGCTCAACATTTCCTAGCTTTTAAACAACATCGTCACGTATCAGACAAAGATCACAGCCAGTATCAATCAGTGCGGAGAAAACAACATTTCCACAAGTTAGTTCCTTGAAAATGCATTTTCCACCACTGCCAATACTGTTCGTTATTGTGTTGGCATTTTTCCCTTCCTGCTTCACAACTACACGAGACCTTAAACATTCGGCTGCCTTATGCCCAAATTCATCGCACTTAAAACATCTAATAGTTTTTGTACAAGCTCGTGCCAAGTGTGATGGATCGCCGCATTTAAAACATTTCTTGGGCTGTCCCTTATTCAAATCTGATTTCTTCTCCTCGCTTTCATTATGACCCTTATTCGAGTTAGCCACTTGAGGGCGACTACTGCGAATTTTCTCATAAACTTTGATTTGTTCTTTTAGTCTGTCTCCAAAAATTTTACGTTACGTTAAACGATTTCTCTCTCTTTTCATATAGAATTAATTTTGCAAAACAAAACTCAAAATGTTCGGCCAGAGTTCAGTAATAAATCAAATTACTCATCTACCAAAGTTAACATACTCTGCCACTTTACATGCTCTTTAGCATTACTTGCTCTGTTATTCTGCAACCGCGCGCCTCTTTTATCCGCCGACGTCACCGACACATGCGACGATCCGCTTCCGCCAGACCATGCGCCAATTGTCCTCTGCCACGTAGAGACCGCTTCAGAACCAAGCCTATTCCTCCGGTGAATATGGACCACTTATAAATTTCGCTATACAGCCTCCGCCACGAAAACATGTAAGATCCTCCTTCACCCGCTTCCAATCGTAGTAATTTTGCGCTATCCAGCCCTCGCTACGCAAAATTAGGGATTTCTCGATTGCGTCGTACGGCCACACTGCTAATGCCACGCCAACCACGAATATTTTCCCCGCTTTAACTCACACACACATGTGCAAGTTCGCTGCTGCCTCAGGCTCTAGACGTTTCTCGGAATTTCGATGCGCAATAAGTTGCTATGTACGCATTTTCCTCGCCTTTTCTTGGATCGCACAAAACTTTGATGAATTATTATGCACCCACTCAATTGTTCGCTTCTCGTTCAGCTTTTCCACATTCGTCCTCAGACTTTGTTCATAATTTAATACACATTCACATCTGCGGCATTTCACAAGTTTTCATCCCACTTCTGACACCAATTTGTAGGATGGCCTTTCAATGCTCTCCAATAATTAGTCTTGAACACGTGTAATTTAATGTTTATTGGATATAATGTGAATGTAGTATTAACTTAACTAGGTTGAATTTAAGCAGCGGGCAACTGCGAACACACGACTCTAAAAAAACACTTCTATACTCTTCGCTTGTCTGACGCAATCTCTTGACTCAACTGAATTCAGTGCGAACTAGTTCTTCCAAGTCGATGGAACAGTGCTGCATTGCAAGGCTTATCGATACTTATTAATCGGATTGTAGATCCTACCGCTTCTGGTGGTTTTTTCAAATCCCACATATATGGCTATATCGACTCGGCTGTTGATGCTGGTCAATAATATATATATTAAACTTTATGAGGTCGGAGTTGCTTCCTTCTGGCTGTTACATACTTTTGCACAAACTTATATGTACCTACGGTAAAGAGTATACAAATCGTTAATTGAACAAGGTTATAGAACTGGAAAGGCTTTGAAAAAAACGCTTCTATGAGCAGTTGCCAAGCTTGTTTAATGGTCTATTACTTCCAGACTTTGAAGCTCTTCTTCAAACCAAATGTTTCAAATTAAATGCGGTAGGCAGCGAAGGTTCTTTTCGGAAATTTATGTAGCTCCTGGTTTTCCGCCGTGTTGCAAATAAGTCCAGAGAGTACGTTGATTATATAATATTATGATGATTATTTATTTATTATGTATGGATAACTTAACTTAGACAAATGGTGTGTGTGTGTATGTAAACTTTAATGAGTTATTTCTAAAACGATATGCGTGTGCGTGTGACTGACTCTCTCACCGCAAACTACCCTCTAAACTTCAATAACGACGGCCACTTCGTGTCGCTCTCTCAGTTGCTTGCTCTCGTGGCTCTCTTGGCTCTTCGCGGATTCCTACATTCGGCCCTCCTGCGCAGGATTCGTCCCGAACTCCTTCATATACTCTGCCACGGTAGATGTCTTATTAGGTCCTTCTGTATCTCCTACTTTCTCTACATCATACCTGCCATGCTTGTGTATCTTCACCACTTTATAAGGCCCAAGACAGTTGCTTGCTCTCGTGGCTCTCTTGGCTCTTCGCGGATTCCTACATTTATATGTTTGCTTTAGTCTGAAATCATAACCATTTTTCCTCTTTACATTATGGGTAGCAGCAACACGTTTATTATTTAGTTCGATTACATTTTCTTGATCAAAATGAAATCATTGTCCGAATCGGAGGAGACGTAGAAGAGCTTGTGTCAGCTCCTGCGTATTCTTCATTCGGCTCCCCATTTTCGGGAGCAGTATCGAAACTGGGTGACGGTGTTAAACGTCTACACTTATCGCAGAATTTTTCGTTTATTGATATTATGTTTTTGGTTATACTGGTAGAAAAATGAGCCTCCTGCAGAGAATTGCTAGCTTTTGGTCGATCTCTACTATAATTTAAAGATATGTTACAATGTTTGCAGATTATCAACATTTTCTGTAGTGTTTATTGCTCTTTAAAAAATCCTCCTTCGTAATTTCTCTACTCTGTAATTCGCTTGTACAGACAAATTATAAGTTAATCTGTCAAAAAATAGCTATCTACAAGTTATAAGATCAGTCCTTAGTAATTTTGTTAGTTTCGACTAAATATTCTCATTTAAATATATTTGTTCATCACAAGTTGTTTCGACGCAATCTCACATTGATTTTCATAAAGATCGTTTAATAAATGGCAAAGTTAAAAAAACGTAGCATACTTATCTGAGCCGCATGAGGTTATTAAACACTAAATGCCCCGAGTAACGTGAATTTTGAAGTTGGGCAGGGTCGACTGTAACTTACGCTCTCGTTATTTATAAAAAGAAACGTTACGTCGATTCTTTTTAACTTTTTATTAACCTTTCCACACATTTAGTCTGCATTAGCAGCATTCTTTTGTGTATTCCGAACGCTTAAAACCATAACCCGCCATTACACCTTGGCATATTATGTAAATTATTAGCGAGCGCTAACAACTTTATTTCAACATAAAGCGATAGAAATCTACAGACTCCCACCTCCCAGTCCAGCATTGTTATAATTGTGGAAAATGCTTTATTAAATGTCGTCCTGCTGGGCCTTGCGTCATTCACCAAAAAGAAGTGAGCTGAAATATTTGAGAATTTGTACAAAATTAAGTTGATTAAATGGACTTAGCAGCGCGATTACACGCAAGGCTGCTTCGAAGGTCCGACTGGGCTGGGGTCTGCGAGTTGTTGCCTGACGTGCCTCGCTCTTTTCTGCTGTTTGCTGCTTTTCCTTTGTGCGGCACACGAAAAACATTTTTCATTCTCTCTTCGAAATTCATTGCTGTCGCCCCCTCCATTGACAGCCTCGAATAGAACGGGCCGAAATGAACAGCAAAGCGGAAACTTTGACCATTGAAATCACAGTCCCGTGGGAGTACTCCGCTTTAGTCTCGTTAAATGCCGCATGATTAACGCTTTGCTTTACAAGACAATTGATAAGAAAATAGAAGAGAAAGCTCAGAGGGAACGGACAGCGTCTGGAGATGTTGCAAGCCGAACTTGGGCGTCTTATAGAGTTACATTTCGAAATTGCTTAAGAAGACAACAGCTGCACCACCATGGCCCTTGCAGCTCACATTTAAGGATAAGGCAAGGCACATCTCAAAACCAAAAAAAGGTTATTAGCTCACTAATTTGAGGCTCTACCTCTTATAGTCTCTGAGATCGACGCGTTCATACAGACAGACGGACGGACATGGCTATATCGACTCGGCTGTTGATGCTGACAAGAATATATATACTTTTTAGGGTCGGAACTGTTCTTTTTTCCTGTTACATACTTTCGCACAACTTCATGTTCCTTTTTTAACATTTTTATTTGGAACAAGATATGTCCCGACTATCGTTTAACCCATCATCGCCGGCTCGATAACGATACTGATTATTAAATATAAG
The DNA here is from genome assembly GCA_035044985.1 of Lordiphosa fenestrarum. NCBI lineage: Eukaryota > Metazoa > Arthropoda > Insecta > Diptera > Drosophilidae > Lordiphosa > Lordiphosa fenestrarum. Next base: position 13,549 of record JAWNNO010006928.1, read on the forward strand.
ATCTGTTTGTTCATACGGACAGACGGACATGCCAATTTCGACTCGGCTTTTGAAGCTGATCAAGAATATATATATATAATGGGGTCGGATATCCTTCCTTCTTCCTGTTTCATACAGCTGCACGACTTTAGTATACCCATTTTAGCCTACGAGTACCGGGTATTTGTATATATTTTGGATGATTTTGGTATTTATGTGTAATGGATATTTATTTATATTCATTTTTGGACTTTACAAGAATTATATAATTTTAAATGGATCTCTAATTTTCATCCAACGGATCTAACAATCATCCAAAGAAAATAATAAATATAAATTAGAAAATCATAAAGTGGATTATTCATATATCCATTTTGAATGGATCTTTTTACACGCTTAAGACGTGTATTCGAATTTTTGACAAGACGAATCATCTCCGAGCTGAGTCGATAGAGCTCTGTTCGTCCGTCTGTCTATTTCTAAGCGAACTAGTCCCTCAGTTTTAAGCTATTGAGCTGAAATTTCGCACAGGGGTATAGTTTTCTGCACACTGCTAATATGTCGGAACTTCTTAAAGCAGCCATAAAAAAAAGATCTGTTTCAAGCTTATTAAAATTTTGGTCCAGACGAAGCTAGATTTTTTCTCGTTTTTCGGTGGATCGTTGTTTAACCATAGCTGTTAAATTTCGATTACGATTAGTAATCAATTAGATTATTATTAAAACGAATTGTAGTGATTATGTAATCCACACGTGCACAGTGTAACCAACACTAAAACTAAAAACTTCAATATTGATAATTGCTCTACTCTACTCTACTTCATTTCATTGCTGAAGTAGTTATTGGCTTCCTAGGTGACGCAGTACTCATGAGAGCGGTTAATCATCTCTTGCACCTTCTGTGGGCTTGAAACACCATGATTCTATGTGTCCAGGAGGCAAGAACCTTCTATTTATAAAACTGATGCAGACTCAACATATTTTGGAAGTTGCAGGGCTGAAGGGGTGACTGCGTGACGAAATGGACGAGATCGACTTTAACTTACGCTCTAGAATTTAAATAGAAAGTATACATCACTGACTTCAACACTGGCATAACTTAAATAACAAGACTTTTGAGTTGTTTGTCTTGTTTTATGTAGTGCAAAATATTAAAATTGCTGTCTTTTATGGTCTTCAAGTGAGTTGAGAATATGGAAGTAATCCATTTTTCAGGTTCAATATCATGTAACAGCAAAAGCGACATATCTCTGCTGTGCCACACTCGATATTGAGTAAGCACCCTTCGGTTTTTTGTTAAAACATCATAATTTAGAACTTCTATAATGAGTATTTCAAATTTGAAATTTTTCCTAACTTTAACTGAAAACTATAAGATATTTTTTGCTAGGAAAAGTCCATTGAGAACTTTAAGCTCAACTTTAACAAAATGGATAAAATTGAGTTATGACAGTGTTGAACTTAGTGAGCGATATATTCTTAATCAACAGTGGGTAGTGTGTGCGACTGTCCCTTTTTATGTATAAGGAGACAACCGAAGTGAGCTTGCCCTTCTTGATTTATTTTAGTTTGCTTGTTTTAATTTTATGTATATATTTTTTATCAACTAGCATTATCTATCCGCGAAATATTGCTAAAGTTATACGGAAATCAAAGAATTATGACAGGCAGCACCGGCCGCATCGACGCTGTGCGGTACTTTCCACACCTTAACATTTTGTGTGGCATTAAAATTAAAATTGATCAGATATATAGGAACTTAGGGATGTACAGAGTATAATATAATCGGGCTTGACGGACTTTCTTACTTGATTTGTTTGGGTGCAGCAAGAAAACTATTAAATCTAGTAGTTAGTAGTGGAAGACGACGTTAACTGGAAAAAGTTCCTCTTTGAAAAATCTTGTGTTTTTAAGTATTTAGAACTGTTTAATTGGGAATTGTACAAGGTTTCAAATATCATATATTAATGACACCTTTCAAACATCATATCACCGCTTTGTTTATTAAACTATACTAAATCAACTAACCTTTACAGGCGCTTCCTTGATTGGGTTTGCCAAACCTTTAACTCCACCGACAGGACGCGTCAATAGCATCGTCGATAGCTTAAGTTGAAGTCGGGCTTGCCCAAACGATCCGTTACTCATGAAATGAATGTTAATTATCAGAGCATTAACATTAATGTGAAGATATTAATATTAGGATAGCAAATAACCTTTACAACTCTGTCATTTAATATCCAAAATCTATTAAGAAATTTAGAAAGTTCAGATATTGAGCAGATATATTATTGTGCACCATATGAGCAGGACATCAAAAAATTTGTACGATCGTAGAAAAAATCGTAGCACTAAAAGTACCTATATATGGTCTTACACATCTCTAAAAATGAAGAACGTTTTTCATAAAAAAAGTAGAGGAAAGTTAACTTCGGCTCGGCTCAAACAAGTTTTTCTCACCAAGACTACTTTTCTGATTGTACTTTTCTATGACAGCTATACTATACAGATGTCCGGCTTCGACCAAACTTTGTGCAATCTTGGGAAAGCATAGCAAACTGAGAAATACAAACATTGGAGGTGTTTTCTTTCAAAATAAAAAAGTTTTTCTTACTAAGACTATTTTTCTAACATTACTTTTCTATGGCAGCTATGCTATAAAGATGTCTGATTTCGACTAAACTTGGCAGAATTATGGAAAAGCATAGAAAACTAATAAATACTGAGTTTGGAAACGTTTGCAATGAAAACAAAAATGTCTTACTCACTAGAACTAGTTTTTCAACCGATCGTTCCTATGGCAGCTTTATGTTATAGTCGTCCGATCCGGCCACGTGCAGCGTATTTGTACCAGAAGACTTGGTGCAAAGTTTGGTTGCGATAGCTTTAAGTCTGACGGAGGAGATAGCATAGAAACAGTCGGACAGACGGACATGTCTATATCGACTCAGCTTGTCATGCTGATCAAGAACATATATACTTTATGTGGTCGAAAATACTTCCTTCTATGCGTTACAAACATCTGGTCATTTTTAATATACCCTCTGCAAGGGTATACAAATCAATAACATATCCATTTGTACACGATATGTCCTTACAACCATTTTAATCATTCAACGGTGCTGAAAATCATCCAGAGCATGATAATTTTTCATATTCTTTGGGTTATTTTTAGCTCCGTTTAATGGCTAAAAATGTATCTGAGACATATTCAGTCCAAATGGATACGGAAAATTATAGCATGGATATTTTGTAATATACTTTTTTTCATTGTGTACGGATCTGAGTATTTAGACTCCCCCAACTATCCCAAATGGCGAAATATACCAGATTCGCAGGTAATTGTACAAGCTACTCAGCAGTGCTCTTACTAAAAATATATTGTTTTTAGCTCTCCAAGTAGCTGCTATAAAAACACTAAAGTTTTTAAAACTAACAAAAACCATAGCGTTTTGACCAGTTATCTTATAAAGCTCAGCCGAAGCCTTAAATTTCCCTGTAGACAATCGTGTCGTCTTGAGTTCGGGGGGAAAATTAAAAACCTAGTTGCGGATTCTCTATCATGTAGGCAATTCCTTTGGGCATTTATGTTTCATCTAACCTCTGTGTTCTAACTTTTGCCTTTCTTTTGTCTGAACAACTAAAGGCCGGCTGTCGGAAACGGAAACGCTCGAGCGGCCACAGAAAAAGGAACATTTAATGCTGCATTAGATTGTTGTTGGGCTCGTTGTAATTGTTACTTGTGGCCGCTGCTGTTGTTGTGGGTGGTTTTTCCCGAAAATAAAACCAAAATGTGCTGCGATGGCTGCTGCAAGCATTCAAAATGATTAATGTGCTCCTGCACACAGAACACGGGCAGTAATGGCCAGTAAGTTGGGCGATTCCGTGGACAGCTAGTGGCTTAATTTGTTCTCCTCTTTCGCCATGTCCATGTCCACCTACACTTAAAAAAAGTGCCGTGCATAAAAAGTAGATTGCTCCACGTTCCTCTCAAAAATGGTGTTCAACAATCAGCCGCCGACTGGCCCATAAATTAACACCGCACAGCATGGCGTATGATTAATCTTTTTGTATTACCAAATGTAATGGCGAACTCGTGAGCAATCTGAAATGAGCTACCACAGTGTAAGAACTTCATTTCGCTGGCTGCTGCTTAAATCTTTATTAATAAGCATGGCACTGGGGAGGATAGAGCCGCCCGCCGCCGCCTGCCGCCCCATGAAAAATGGTTGGCCATCAGAGCCAGCAAATTTGCTTACTTGTGGTGAGCGAAGAGCAAATGCATTGATTTCTCGAACGCGTGGCAATGAAACTGTGGTCGCATGCCATTTATGCTAATGCGTTGCCGGAGCTAGAGAGAAAAGCCAGGACCATTGACATTGACTTTCTCTTCCGTTTTCACAGTTATTTGAGGAGTGGAGCGCAAGTGGGTTGGACAGAGGTTAGCGAGGACACGCACCATCAGTTAAACGACAATTGGGGCCACTCCCTTGGCCAATGCTTTGGGGCCATTGTTGGAAGCCTTAAACGCAGCTCTAATTGCGTTCGCGGTTGACATGAAAATGTTGGTAATTTGAGCCAGAAGTTCCGCTGGAACTTGCATTAAGGCATTCGAAGCGTTGAGTTTAATGATTTCTCCATTATCCCGAATACCAAATTAGCAAAGCGAACTTTTTCAAATGCTTGGTGAGTCCTAGGCAAGTGAATGCAACATTTCAAATCAGGACTGCCAACCGGGTTGAACCGAAAACATGTCATATCTGCTACAATCTTAAATACAGACGGTTGGTACCTTCTAGACATACTATCAAATCATCATTGTGTATCGATCCGCCAAAGGAATGGGGAAGATCGGTTGAAGGCTTGTCGAGTTATGCTGCTTTCAGCTGCTACTGCAGCATCAAAATTTATGCTGAGCGAATAATTTCGTTGGTACAGAGTATGTTATAGTCAAGTTTGACCGACTTTCGCTCTTGTTACTTTTCGAGCTATGGGTACACAAACTATCGTTAAATTATATATAATAGAATGATTGATACATATTACCAACTGCTCAAAAGTCTGCGATTTTCAATCGTAGAAATTTTTTGTCAAGTTCTGTCGTCTCCGATCGCAACTCATTAATGGGCTTCACGCAGCAACCTTCGGTTTCGCGGCGTAGAAGCCATGGCCTACCTAAGGCCAAGTTCAAACGGGCATATTAATTTACACAAACTGTCATAATTGAGCTTGTCTGATTTGTGTCCAGGATTTGTGTCTAGGTGCTCACACACACGCCAAATTAATTTGCAATTCAATTTGTCGGAACTTCAAAGGCTTGCATTGAATTTGGTTTAGTGTTCACTCTCGGAAGCTTGGCTTGCAAACATTTTGTGTTTGTCTCTAGCAGCTGACAAATAACACAGTACGACACTAATAAAATACCCGGGTTGAGACCCTTAAATTCTGATAGAAGGCGCTTCTGTAGGCATCGCCTCATACCCAGTTTCTCAACTGTACCCTAGGATCGCGTTCTATGGGTACTCTTGTACTAGCAACACACAGCGACAACAATTTTAACTTAGTTATTAATGGATCAGACCAAAAATCTACAAAATTCAGCAAACACAGACAGGGACACTAGGAACGTAATATCAAAAAATCGCGTTTATCGTACAATTTGTTAAAGTACCTCCAGAAGGTGTCAAACACAAATTCTTGAATATCTTTAAAACCGCAATGTAGATTTTTATTAAAAACTAAATTTATGATGGCACAATGGGCTAGTGCACGTTCCTAAAAGTTGGTACTCGTCGGCCAAAAAACCGCGAGATGGAGTACCATTTTAAGATCCACCCACGAACATCTCCATGTAAGTCACAAGGTACATAGATCCAAAAATAGACCAAACTGCGATTTCGGTTTCTCCAATATAGCCTTGGTTGGCGGGCAATGGTTATTTTTTTACAAGCAACTGCCTTAGAACAGCATTGACCATTTTGGGTATTACAAGCTTCACCAAAATTATGCCATTCATCTCATAGGTAACCTGCTTCATTGCAAGCAAGCAAATAGAACAAATTCACTATAAAATGCCTTTAATGGACCTTTTTAAATGATTATATCTGTTTTCCCGCTGGTAATGAAGATATTTACCCATTAGATTAATTGCATAATTTTTGGGAGCAGTTAATACCCTAAATGGTCAATGTGGCAGAAAGTCAATTGCTAGTTCAAAAATTTTACTCCATCTCGCGGTTTTTTGGCTGAGGAATAACATCTCTTAGGCCCACGAAATAGCCCATTGTGCCATCATAAATTTAGTTTTTTAGAAAACTCTACCGTGCGTTTTTTGAGATATTCAAGATTTTATGTTTGACCCCTTCTGGAGGTACCTTAACCAATTGTACGAACAACGCGATTTTTTGAAATTACACAGAAAAAAAAAATCAAGCCATCCGGGATTAAATCTATCCCAAACGATGTCAGAAGTCGGTCAATCCCGGATTTTCTCATTCCAAGTACGAATTGGATTGACTTGATCTCGGATATCTCGGCTCCAGAACGACCTTTGCTTGAAATTTCAATCCGAATGTCGAGATAAAATCATGTTTTTTTGGGATTGACTTTATCTCCCCATTTTTTTTTCTGTGTACGTTCCCAATGACCCTGTCTGTGTTTGCTGAATTTTGTAGATTTTTAACTTGTACTATAGACTGCTAAGTTAAAATTGTTGTCGCTGTGTGTTGCTAGTACAAGAGTACCCATAGAACGCGATCCTAGGGTACAGTTGAGAAACTGGGTATGAGGCGATGCCTACAGAAGCGCCTTCTATCAGAATTTAAGGGTCTCATACCGGGTTTTTTGCAAAAGTTTGATTTTGTCGAACTGTGTAATCGTCTTGGTGCGGTAGAAAATATCGGACCAGTTGAAGACTAGCTGATTAATATTATTTCAAAAATTGGCATGGGCAAAACTATTACGAAATAATATTTGTTAATTATTTGAATGGTCCGTGGGTAAAGAGACGGGAAACCGAAGGATGCCGCGTAAAACTTATAAAGGAGTAGGAACTGGAAAGTCCACAGCTTTATAAAAATCTCGCCTCTCGTGGGCGACTCATCGATCAGAATATGTTTCGGCCATCTAAAAATTGACTTGTATTAATTAAATTATATCAAATTCGTTTATTTCAATTATGTTCTTACAATTGATCAGCAATTTAAACAGCAAATAAAAGAACACACTCCGGATGTGCGTCAAAATAGCGTCGACTTTTTAGCGTCGAATTTAGAACGGTGGAATGTGGAACAAAACTGATTTTTTTATTTTTTAAATATCTCAGGAACTACTTAACTTTTTGGCCCAAATTAAATTGCAAAATGTTAAGAAAAGCATAAACTATTGCTTTAATTTAAGTTTGGTGGATTAAAGAATTCCAGGTATTAGAAATATCAAATTGAAAAATCGCACATCCACTAAAAGCTAAATATCTCCACTCTCAGAGGTCGTGCAGCTATGCACGGTATATCAACGTAAAGAAGGCACATTCAAGAGTATTTCAAAATGAAAATTTTGAAAATCGTCCCCACAGGTTTTGAGAAAATAGCTTATCAGTGACCCAACCTATGTGAAGCAATTGACACTGATAAGGCCAGCCATGTTAAGCTAGTTGAGTGTGACCAAGTTACTCAAATTCGTTGCTATTTCTCACAGAGGTCGTGCACATATGCACGATATGTCCCCTGATAGGGAAAAATTCAACCTATTTTCCCTAATTTTCCCACAAATTTTCTCCCCACAGTTTTTCTGCAAATTAATTTCAAAGTTTGCATTCGACATAACCTCATTCGACGCTATCTCTCACAGAGGTCGTGCACATATGCACGATATGTCCCCTGATAGGGAAAAATTTAACCTATTTTCCCTAATTTGCCCACAAATTTTCTCCCCACAGTTTTTCTGCAAATTAATTTCAAAGTTTGCATACATGTGGCTGCAGCCCTTGGCCTGCAGCCAGTGACTTTCCCTACTTTCTTGTGCAGCCCTAATGTCTAATTCAAGTCACGGGTGCAGCTCTAGTATGTACTTTACATTTGTAAACGGCTGCTACTGCAACCCTAGAACAGTAGTTTTTAGAAAGCCGGCGAGGAAAAACCAGAGCAAGCGTGTTTCAACATAAATCAAAATGCCATATAATCGAATTATAATTGAAAAATCGGTAAGTTTATTTAAATAATTACATAGTTTGTATGACATATTGTTTTTTTCAGTATGTTTGTACTCAGGGTTCTGCCAAAACTCCAGCTGTGCATATGCATACATGAATCATATGGACATTTTGATATCTAAAAGCATTCTATGGGTACAAAGAAGTAATGCAGATTGCTTAAGAAACCACAACAGACTTTGTGATTGCAATTGACTGTAACTTTTTGCATTGCATGAAAACAGCAACCATATCAATATCAAGATGGAATAATATGTCCCGTGCGAAAAGTATATATCATTTTATGGTAAAATCTAAACCATTTTAAAGAGTCATCAATGCACAACATTTTAAATTTAGTCACACTAAAAAATTCCCTCAGGTTTCGCTGAAAACCCGCGTCTGAATTGTCGCCCGCGAAAACCGCTTCTATATTTGGCCCGTGCGATCGCCTTGGTTTCGTCGCCAAAATCAACCTTTGCACAAATTAACTACATGACGGAGAAAACAAAAGATTTATAAATACACATATTTTAGGTCATTATATGAAAAAATTAATGAAGTCTAGAGTTATTTAAAACAATATCGAAAAAATATATGACGAAATAAAAGAAAAAAATGGGGGTTCGCAGGCAGTTAAAGACGGGTCATAAGTGGTTCAATGCTATATCTTAGAATTTATTTAAGCTATGAACTTGAAATTTGAAGAGATTATTATTTCACTGGTGCTGGTAGAAATCGGACATCTATATAGTATAGCTGCAATAGAAAAGTAGTCTTAGTGAGAAAAACTTGCTTGTTTTCAGTGGACATGTCCTTCCAATTAGTTAGAAAAACGTGCTGCAAGGGTATACAAACTTCGGCCGAGCCGAAGATAACTTTCCTCTATTCTTTAATTCCAAATCAATCTTTAAATGAACTCCTTTCCACACCACCCTTGAGGTAGAGTTCATGGCGCGTTTTTTTTAAAGTGGTTCCCCAATAGGCCTATTCCACATATTGCTTAGCACATGCATTAAATCAATAGTGTACAATTCAATTGGTTCGTTGCTTTGAGAGCTGCTCGCCGGTTGCATCGTTGGAAGAAGTTTGAAGGACACAAAATCAAGAAGCCAGCGAAATGACTGTTTCTGGCTGCTTGCAGCACAGATATTGTCAGTTTCTTACTTATGAACATGTTTCCAATATAAACTAAATTCCGGCAATGCAAGAATGGCTTATGAGTAGGCTGAAAATAGCTTTATAAACCGTATGGTATGTGCACCTACAGATATGATGCTTTGCTTAGCAAATTATTTTAAACATGAAAAACATTGTCTCTATTGACAACTTGCTTGGCAAAGTTTACAGATAAGGTTGTTATCGGCAATTATGTATAATTGTTTAGTGCATAGAATGCAAATATTTCGTTCACAGGTATTGCATAGCAATCTAACCTCACCTATATATTTACAGCAATGCAGACATATATCCATAAGCGGATCGCCGTAGTTTATTAATTTTTCAAAAATGCCTCTTCTAAACAAACTAGCCGATTGTAAATTTGTGAGAGGCAAGTCGTTTATGTGGCGTTTTGCAAACTGCAAAATAAAAATGCCACAATTAAAAGAATCCTTCTGAAGGTCATGACTTTTCAATACGCATCTGTAATCCATGTTACTGACGCCGTTTAAAAGTTTCTTGTAGTACCTAATAAACTTTTGAGCAGTCAGCGTCTGCCCAAATGGATCTAGGAACATAAATTCTAGTTTTATTATACCCGTTACTCGTAGAGTAAAAAGGGTATACTAAAGTCGTGCAAATGTATGTAACAGGCAGAAGGAAGCATCTCCGATATCATAAAGTATATATATTCTTCATCAGCATCAAAAGCCGAGTCGATATAGCCATGTCCGTCTGTCCGTCCGTCCGTCCGTCCGTCCGTCCGTCCGTCCGTCCGTCCGTCTGTATGAACACCTAGATCTCAGAGACTAGAAGAGGTAGAGCAACCAAATTTTATACGTAAGCTAGTATTGTCTGTAGGCAGATCAAGTTTGTTTCAAATTTTGGCCACGCCCCCTCCCGCCCCCGCAATAAGAAATATTGAATAACTCCCACAATTTTCGATATCGAGCTCAGATTTTGCAGTGTAGTCTATGTGGCCAATATCTACAATCTCACAAATTTTCAAAAGGATCGGATAATAAATGGCCGAGTTAAAAAAATGTTGCATACTTATCCGAGCTGAGCTGAGTAACGGGTATTTCGAAGTCGGGCAGGGCCGACTTTAGCTTACGCTCTCGTTTTATCTATAAATAAGATATAAAAATGATTTTTAAAGCAATGAGGAACAATTAAAATGCTAGAAGAACTATCCAAAGCAGTTTTGATTAATTCCTCATTTTTAAAGGAATATTGATCAAGTTGACATGGAAAACTTTCCAGTCTTGGATCATTTTGATCAAATAGAATTGCAGTCAAAGCAGCATCAACTATGAAGTTTGAAAGCCACTTATGCTCTAGCAATGTAACCAAATCGTCTAATTCTATATTGAATAAGAAACGATTCATGTTTAAGGAATGTACATGCTCGAAAAGAATCTTACAATTTAAGACGTAAAAATGTACATTTTCCATTACGCAACTGCTCAATTTCGAATTATTAAGAAGAATTTTTTTAAAATTCTATTCCATTCGAAATATTTGCAAGTTTGCAGCATAGGAATGATCTGCCTGAACTGAGGAATTCAAATTTGGACTTAAATTCTCAGAAAGAACAGATAACTCCAAATGGAACTTCGAATTATTGTCTTTTGGAAGACACGATTGTACAAATTCCTCACGAACTTTTTGGGGTCCGGAGAAATCCCGACCAAACAGTCCGACCTTAAGTTTTTTAGTGCCCTTTTTTTGCCAGCTTTCTTTATAACTAGAAAGCTTTTTATTGGACATCTCACTTAAGGCCGATAATTGCTTCAAAACGCGTTTTTTAGGTCTGGCCTTTATAACAGCACCATGAAGAATAGGGGACCGTATGAATTCTGGGTGCGCAAGTTCAACTTGTCGCACCACTGATTTCGAAAGATCATCCATTTTTCGAATGAATCTTCCAAGTTTCAGTCCTTGCTTGGTTTTAATGACACTATGCTATTGCTTTTGATTCTATTGGACCATTGCTGGGTCTTTTATTGGTCTTATCAATAAAAATGCCCATAACATTTGTCCAAAACGGCGCAAAAACAATATATTTGCCCAAAATGACCTCTACCATTTCGGGACAATAATATATGTTTTCTTTTCCATTAACAGATTGAAATTCCATCAAATCTTTAATTACAACAGCAAAAGTATTGAAACGAGTTTTCAATTGACTTTTGCCTGCAACAGATTTTAAAGTATCTTCTCGATACTTTTTGCCAGAATTAACAAAAAGACCATGCTTTTCCAGATCAAAAGATTCTGGGTTCGCATCTGTAAAATATGAAATGGCTTTACTAACCATTACACTTACAGTAGGAGATAGTAGAATGGTAATTCGATTTTTAAACCATTCTTCTAAGTCCTTTATGGAGCTTAAATTGTATCTCCAACCCAGAGCATTTCTAAGGAAATGTCTTAGGTCAGTGTTAGCCAAGCCTACAGTTCTGTCTACATCAGAGCACATAATTTTGGCATAATGGCTTGTGCAAAATTGAATGCATACATTCGGAAACGCACTACTTTCGCTATATAAAAAGCGATAGCACATTTCATTGTATGCTGCTATGCTCAAGTCACAGTATTCTTTTAATACTGCTCCAATTATTGCAAAACTCACGTCAGTCAGGATCCGTTTGCAAAGTGGCAATTTTAATTTGTTCAAAAGACAAAACCTATTGAGGTCGCACAAAAAGTGACCAATATCATAGGCTGTGTGGTTTGACAAAATTGCATGAGCCACAGGATACACAATGTGATGCTCAGGAATATGTGCAACCAATGAATAAAGAAATATTCTTTTCTTTGCCAATTTCATAGGTTGCACAACACATCCTGTAGCATCCACGTGAAGCGTATTAATTTTCAGGTGATTTAGAAGCAATTTTATATGTTCTAAATTCCATAAAAATACCTCCACCTTAGTGGATAAGTGCTGGATATAATGAGAATATCCCATACATTTCATGTCGTAGGCATCTTTAAACGCATCTTTTTCAAAATCGTTTTTAGAATTCTCCTCCGATATGAGATTTCTGTAATAGGATAAACCATAAATCATTTGCTTATTCCCTACCAAAGCTCTTTCGAGGTTTAGTTTATTAGCAAGATTGGTTTTATATTCAAATGCAGAGCAGCCTTTAATATCGCTTTTAGCAATAAAGCGATTTATAGCTCTGCATTGCCAATTCTTGCTAAAGTTAATTGTGTGGGTCAAATTCTGGCTGCTTGAATAAACTTTCACAGTTCCATCAAAAGCCCCAACAAATTTGAAATAGTTGCAAGATGGATCTTTGCAGTAACCATATGCAACGAACGACTTTTTGTTAACTCTTATGGTCTTAAAGTTCAGACCACAAGCATTATTAATAGAGAAAAAATGTTCTCTAATAATGTGTTCAATGCTCTTTTTTTCAGTAAACATTGATTTACAAGTTACAAAATTTACATTGAAATCGTTCACTTTCATTTCAGCTACATAATGTGTACATACGACATCAGGTGAACGAATCAATTTTGGATTGTTCACCATTTTGACATCTACATTTAAGCTGACATTTCCAACCCTAAAATTTTTTCGAAAGCACTTTAAAGTTGCTTCGATCAGACTTTCTTCTACTGGGTTGGAGGAAAGATTAGAAGCAAAGCTCAATGAATGAACACTTTTTACTAATTTGTCTTCGGGTTCATAGACACTAGCATTAGGCTTATAAACAGTCTGACAATTAGTAAAATCTACTTCACTGTAAGATTCGGAATTATATCTTAGTATTGCTCTTTTATAGCTACTAATTACAGTTTTGCGCCATTTTTGTGACATACTGTTTGTGTTAATCCGATGAATATTATAATTGGCTAAATTGTTATTAACCAAATTTGTAATAAAACAAATATCTTCTGCTTTTAAATCCCCCGACGTCTTCAAAGTCCCTGCTTTGAGGGCACCTTCAATGGTTTTGCCTAATCCTACGATAGCATGCCTGAAAGCAAAATAGTAACCGAAAATAATATGGATATAGCTCATGCTCAAAATGTGCAATGCAATGAGAATTTTCTCCGAGTCCATCTAATTACATAGCTCAGAGAATGCGCTACACAAAATTCTCAGAGCACATTCTCAGAGCTGGTACGGAGACACCACAAATGCGCTCTGAGAATGAACATGGCCTGCCAGCTCGTTTTTTGGCCAAACAGCTGACAAATTCGGATAAATTCGGGGTCGGAAATGAATGTGTTGCAAACTTCTGGGCAAAATTATAATACCCTTTGCAAGGGTATAAAAACCAGGGTTCGAATTGCTGACTAAATGTTAGCAATAGTCTGAAATTTTGACTAAAAACTGAACTATCATTCAGTCAATATTTGTAAATCGGCTAAGACCATAAACTTGACTTTAATCACAAATCATAAAAACTAAAAATGAAATAGTGTTCATAAAATATAATTTGATCAACTAGGCTTAGAGAAATGAACAAAAACTAAACTAAATGTTAGTCATTAGTCGTTTTATTACATTTGACTAATTTGACATTTCAGTGTACTCCTAAATAAAAAAATATATTTTTGATTTATGTATTATATGTATATTTATTGAATAAGAGTTATGTTGCCAGGGTACAAAGCTTTACTATTGACATAATTTTTAAGTTTATCTCGAACGATTGTAGTAAAAATAGCGGCCACGGTTGGGTCGCAGATTTCGGAACGGTGGTATTTCGTTGTCCCTTGAGGAGTTGGACTCGCCCGTAGTAGGCGAACAGCAAGCTGCATCAATCTTTATAGCATTGGTTGGACTTCTCAACAATTTACGTTGCACCGCTTTCCATTTGGTGCACAAGATGCCAAATGCATTTTCAGTACAACGACGAGCTCTACTAAGTCTGTAATTGAAAATGCGTTCGTCCACAGTCAGGTTTCGGGAACCGTAGGGTTTTATAATCCGTTTATGTGAAGGGGATTCCGAAGTATTGAGTCGATTCTCCATTTAGAATGTTTTCCTTCGGTAACACCAGACAGCTGTTCAATAAATCTTTTCCGCGTCCTTTGATGCCTCTTTCCTGCTAGTTTGGGCATTCCCCAAAGCCTCTGCATTTATCAAAGAGTCTTCCATTTTAAATTTTCACATAAAAATCAGCTTTTCTTAAGCCCGATTCTTTGTAAACAAACAACAGCTGACCAGTACAGGGTGACCATTTCAGATTCAGTGATTCAGTGGTCACCTTACAGTCTCAGAGGTCGCTCTAAGAATAATTGTATATAGCTTAAAGATGGACCACGCTCCGGAAGGCCAATTGTCAAAAATTATGGAAGCCGTTCAAGCCGATCGTCATGTGAGCACTGTTCCGGTTGCACATGAGCTGAACAAAAAAACTGTTTCAAAACTTTTGAATAAGGCCATATACAAAAAAAAAATTTATATATGCACTTAATATGGGCACTTAACGCGGCCGTCGTACACATTAAAAGTAAAAAAACAAGCAAACTAAAGCGCATTTTTAATTCGTTCTTTACTTCATATTAAAGGTCTTCGCTAGCACTTTAATTATTGCTAAAAGAGAATAGCAAGTGAAGTTGAGTTACCAAAATATAGACAAAATAAGAAGCTATTCGAACGCGACAAAAACAGAAGTGATTTTCGAAATCTTCTGTATTTTTTTTTCATTAAATATTGATCTGTGTCGCTACGTGACATGTCGAACGAGACATTTTTTCCATCAAGATATTTATGTGGTTTCTGATTAATGCAAAGCAAAAACTTACAGTTAATTGCAATTACTTAGTCTGATATAGCCTCTTGTCCAACCTTTTTTAACCCTTCGGACCCTTAGAACAGTTTTAGATATCAAAAGTCAATGAAATCCATTGGCAATTTTTTAAGAAAAAACTTGCCATAAAAGTATAAAAATGAGAAAAACTGTGATTGCGCGAACTTGCGTTCGAAAATCTCGAAACGGGCTATGAGCAAATTTGCTACTGGCTTAATTTAGTTTAATTTAATTGTTTCCCTGGGAAAATGGGACAAAATATAGTGTTTTTAACTACTTTTAATTTTTTCGAGTCGGTGGACCTTTTTGCGGAAATGCCCATATGATATATGAAGTATCATTCTACTTCGTAATTTTACGTATATGTTATTGATCAGCATCAACAGCCGAGTCGATACCCAGCGGTTAGTCCACAACTTGCATTACAGTAGGCACCCAATTAATGGGAAATTCTCGCTATGTTTCAAATAAACAGTTGTATGTAGAGACGTACAACTCTTTACACCTAGCACTGAACAGTGTCCCAGGTTGTAAAATATTAGTTATACAACACCAAACACCATGTTTGTGGATGGGTACCAGCTAGTTCACAAGGCCACATACAAATTTCCGAATGGTGTATCTTCCTCGCAACATTTTCTTAAATGGTGTATCGTGTTGTAATCTAATGCCGACGTGATTTCTGTTATACGCCTACTTTTCCCATTACATACATACATCGATCTTGTAATGGGCTTTTGCGCCGCTCGGATATAGCCATGTCCGTCTATCTGTCCGTCTGAACGCACAGATCTGAAATGGTAAGAGATAGAGGTTTGACGGGAATAGGACAAAAACTTCTTCTACTCGCAGGCAGATCAAGTTTTTTTTTCAATTTTGTGCACGCCCCCGCAATATGGAAAAAACGTCATATCTATCTACCTACAGTTTTAAAGATAAATGGTTTGTACCTTCTTGACATATTTATTAATCAGGATTACACATCGATCCGTCAAAGGAATGGTGAAGATCGGTTGAACGTTTGTCGACTTATGATCAAAAGACTGTTCGCTCCTGTTTCAGCTGCTACTGCAGCATCAAAATTTATAACAAGCGTATAATTTAGTTGGTACAGAGTGTGTTATAGTCGGACTTGACCGACTGTCTTTCTTTTTTTGATTACTAAATATGCCCAGAAGGTACGAACCTTCTATCTATACAACTGTGGGTGATATGACTAGGAAGAGTGGGAGAGTAAACTAGCCCCATGTATTTGAAGACTTCGTGCAAAGTTTGGTTGGGATAGCTTTTTTTTAGGAGAAAACGGACAGACGGCCATGGCTAAATCAACTCAGCACAACATCTGATCAATATTAATACACCCTCTGCAAGGATACAAAAACTAATGAGACCCATTAAATACACTTACTTCTTAGGAGCAAACTTTCCAACGTCCTTTCCATTCGTCTTCGCTTTATTTTTGCTGGTTTTTATTGTTGTTGTTGTTGTTGCTGAT
>JAWNNO010006943.1:0-95779 GCA_035044985.1 Lordiphosa fenestrarum
CGCAGTATTGGGCGTACGATTATACAAACTACTCAAAAAGTATCAACATTTGGAGCTGAGCAAAACAGTATTTTGGAGTGACTCAAAGACCATATTACAGTGGATTCACTCGAAAGAACGAAAATTCAAGCCTTATGTAGCTCACAGGGTCACAGAAATATTAGCTACTACTGGAGTTGAACATTGGAGGTGGGTACCGTCTACCGAAAACCCAGCGGATACTGCAACTCGTCAAGTGAGCGTCCCAAAAATAAGTCACCACAGCAAATGGCTATCTGGGCCAGCGTTTTTGAAGGCGTCACCAAACGAATGGCCAAAGATGAATATATTGTTGGCCGCTGAACCACTAGAAGAAGAAATCATGACGAAAACGGTTCTTAAGTGTCATATAAATGTCCCTTTTATTGATATCTCAAAATTTTCTTCTTTCTTCAAGCTTACACGAGTCGTTGCATGGGTATTACGTGCTAAGGAAATTATGATGATTCATGCATCAAACAAGACACCTGAAAACAAAGGTGCCTTATCGCCAACTGAGTTGGAAGAAGCCGAATTCATGATATGCAGAATGGTACAGAAAGATGTTTTCGCCAGCGAAGTTACCTTGTTAAAGAAAGACCATTTGATAACAGAAGACAGTGCCATATATAAATTGTCTCCGTATTTGGAAAAGGATGGTTTGCTGCGTTTGTCTGGACGTTTCTATGAAGCTACTTTCCTGCCATTCAGTGCAAGACGACCCATTTTACTGCCAAGGAACCATGTGCTATCCTTCTTGGTCTTACAACACTATCACCGTAAGTTCCATCATCAAAATACTGGTGTTATAATCAACGAGCTTCGACAAAGATATTGGATCCCAGACATCAAGACTATGCTAAAACGAGTACAGCGGAACTGTAACCAATGTACTTTGGATAGAAGCCGACCCTTGCCGCCAATTATGGGCCAGCTTCCAGTAGACAGATTGACACCCTATGTTAGACCGTTTTCCTACTGTGGCGTTGATTTGTTTGGACCAATGAATGTCGCTGTTGGCCGTCGTCGTGAGAAGCGATGGGTGGCAATATTTACTTGTTTGACGATCCGAGCCACACATTTGGAGATCGTTGAAAGCCTTTCTACAGACGCCTTCATTGTTTGCTTGAGAAACTTCGTTAATCGACGTGGCGTACCTGTTGTAATAAAAAGCGATAATGATACAAATTTTATAGGAGCTCAAAAGGAGTTGGCCTCAAACGATCGTCTATTGAACCTGGAGGCATTGGAAGACGAGGTTGCAAGTCGAAAAATTAAATGGCCATCGAATCCCAGCGCTGGAGGCTGTTGGGAAAGACTTATTAAGATCGTCAAGCTGTTACTGGGAAAATCCTTACGTGAAATTGCTCCTCGTGTAGAGACTTTGCGCTCTGCACTTATAGAAGCCGAAAATATATTGAACTCCCGTCCATTGACGGAGCTGCCACTAAGCCACGAAGACGATGAACCTCTTACGCCCAACCACTTCCTTTTGGGTTGTGCCAACTCAACTCAAACACCAGGTCCACAGGAAAACATAATATGTCTTAGGAAGCAATGGCAAATTGCTCAATCAATTAAGGATAGTCTTTGGAAGAGGTGGATAACAGAGTACCTCCCGCAACTGATGTGGCGCAGCAAATGGCATGAGAAAACAGAACCGGTAAAACTAGACGATTTGGTCATCATAATCGATGAGACTGCTCCTCGGGAGAAGTGGAAACGGGGACGAGTGGTGAAACTTTATGCGGCCAAGGATGGACAAATACGCAATGTGGAGGGCAAAACGTCGAGTACAACTTTACGCCGGCCGGTATCAAAGTTAATAATACTGAAGCTTTGTTGTGAATCTCATATTGATTCACCTGGAGGGGGGGTGTAAAGATTTCTAAAGCAACCGAAACATTTTGAATTTGAATTTACTGAATATCCAATGTAATCGATTTGTAATCGAAAAGATGTATAGCATTTAAGTTGAAATAATCGTTTATCATTTTGCACAAAAGGAGATACGGCCACTCTGAAGATTTTTTGGGACTTGATCGGTCGCGGACAAAAAACGAAATTGAAACGCACGCACAAATTGTAACGCCAGCATTGAATCGCACCGCGCGCTTCGCCAAAACTATTATAATTCAAACTCTTATAATTTAAATAAAGTATATTTAATATAAAACAAAGTCGACGACTTTACACGGACTTTCGCCTTTTGTTTCCTGGCAAAGAGAACGATCTAATTAATGAATGGAATAATTTTCGAGAGATTTTTGTGACCTTCGCTCAGAAACGGATTAAGGAAAACTTCAGCTTGCAACTATTATCAAAAATAAAGAATTCTTATATTGAGAAAGGTAATCTTTTACCTTTAGTAATTAACACTTATAACTTGTACTTATGTTACTTCATTTTCAAATTACAGGTGATGCCAATGTCGCTATTTTTCAAATTCTGCATGGATTACTTGTACCGACAGCGCGTCGTACTGTTCTTAAACCAAACAATAAGAAATTGAGCGTAAAGATAACGATTGCAGATTCACGCGAGAGCTTTTATGTAAATTACGCTACAACCGGAGAGCTTCAGTCTGCAATCAAAGCTAAAATTGATCAACTTTATCAAAATAAGAAAACCTTGCTGCCGATTATATGCAGTGTTGGGCCTACTGCTTGTGAAGCTGGCGAGTTTTATGTATATTTCGCCGACATATATTATAAGTCCAGCGACATCCTAAGCGCTGTTGATGCGACTTTTAAAATTTTCCACGTTCTAGACCTAAAATATCCAGAGGCTTGCAAATTGGTTTGGATATTTATTCAAAAGTATTTTTTTGGTCTTAATATTGAAACTAGTGATTCTAATGCCACTGTTGCTTCCGTTATAAATGATCTGAAAGTGAAACGTGAAAAGTAACGATCCACTAACATTTTCCTTCCATAACAACTTGAAACTTCCAAATATTTGCTTTTAATATATTAAACGTTTAAAAATTCAAATAATATTTTTCGTTCGTTTTGTATTGTTTAATTTTTCAACATGCTTTTACAATGTAAAATTTGTAATATTGGTTTTGAAACTATAGATATTTTTATAGAACATACTAAACTGAGACATTCTTCTATTGAACTTAATACTTTTGCTTGCGGATTTTCTATGTGCGATCAGCACTTCACCTGTTTAAGATATTTGAAAAAACATATGAAAAATTAACAAAGCAAAAGTAGTACAAATTTTTACGAAAATGAGGATAGGAGCACACAATCGTCTAGCAATAGCACCTGCAAAAGTTTAATTTGGAAAGTAGATCTTCCTATGCTAGTCGAACATCAACTAACGAGAATGTGGATAGGAGCACACAACCGCCTAGCAATAGCACCTTGGTTACCTTCAATTTTGAAAATAGTTCTGCATTTGCAGGTCGAACACGAACTAACGAGAGTGAAAGTAATATCCAGGAAAGCTCAACATGCAGCTTGGAGACTTCTGCATTAAAAATGGCTATTAAAAGTTACGCTTTATTAAGTTTACCTAGAAATAAAGCTAAGTTATTACAACTTGAGATAACACAATGCATGACCTTGCAGTTAAAAACACAATTGCAAAATATTATGTCTAATTTAGGTTCCAAAAATGAAAATATTCCACAATTACAAAACTTAATTAAATATTGCGAAAGCCCTTTTAAGCAGTGTGAGACAGAATATAAACTTATTAGCAAACTCCGGTCCTTAGATTTGTGGCAACCGCCTAAAGTAATTTCTATAGATAATTCCATTTGTACACTGCGATCAGTAAACAAAATGACACTAGGTATAAAACACACCAATGGACTTTTGTTTCCGATTAAGTTTTACTTGAGAAAGTTCTTTGAACTTCTACATGTTTATGACGATTTTAAATCGCATTTATTACATTTAGAGCAAGCCATAGGCTTAGCAAATTTTGTAAATGGCAATGTTTGGAAATCGAAAGTAATTACTAGGACCTCAGGCGAGTTTCATATACCTGTTTTCTTATACTTTGATGACTTCGAAACAAACAATCCATTAGGAACACATTCGAAACCGCTCTTAGCTGCATATATTTCATTGCCGACAGCACCACTAGGTTACAAAGAAATATTTATTGCGGCTTTGTTCGAATCTGCACCTATAAAAACTTTTGGAAATGAGAGAGCATTTTATAAATTGATCGATGTTTTAAACGACTTGGAACAAATGGCATAGAAGTCAGGACGAGCAGAGGAAATGAAAAGTTATTCTTTACCCTGGGCCTTATTATAGGAGATAACCTGGCTCTAAATAATGTTCTTGGATATTCAAGATCTTTTAGCAGTGCTCACTTCTGTAGATTTTGCAAAATGTCAAAAGAAGACACACACTATAGTTACTTTGAAGATATTAACAAACTACGAGACGAACATGACTATTTTAACGAGTGCGAGACCCAGAGTTATGGTATACGTGAATACTCTATATTTAATAGAGTAAATACATTTTCCGTTCTCAAAAATTACTCCGTTGATATTTTGCATGACGTGTTTGAGGGCATTTTGAAATATGATATTTCGCATATTATTCAATATTATAAAGACCAAAAAATTCTCGATATGGATTTGCTTAATTTTCGAAAACAAAATTTTAATTATGGGGAAACAGAGATTGGCAATATGTCACCCCCCATTACCTTATACCACATACAAAATTACAAACTTAAAATGCTTACGTTTGCACACTATTTTCTACTTATGATTGGAGATTTGATTCCACCAACAGACATTGTTTGGAAATTCGTTTTAAATTTAATTCATCTTATTGATTTACTTATGCTGTTCGAGTTTAAAACATCAGATATTAAAAATTTGGAAAAATACATTATAGAGCATAATAGACAGTATGTAAGTCTTTTCAATGACACTTTAAAACCTAAACATCATTTCCTGAATCATTATTCAAGAATTGTTCAAAACTCAGGACCTTTACGCTACCTCTGGACGTTTCAATTTGAGTCCAAGCATCGAGAGCTCAAATCATATCTGAAGAATATTAACAGCAGAATAAAATGCTCCTCATTCGTTGGCTATGAAATTTAATTTTATTTTTGCTGATAACTATAGAAAAATTGATTATATATTTAGTAAAAGTACTTGTCGGTTTGAGAATTCTATTCACTTCGTCCTTTTCAATGAATTATATTCTTATATGGATTTTTCAACTGCAACATGTTACTTGTACGTTAAAAAGTTTGGTTTCTGCTATAAGCGGAATTTTATAATTTTCAAGAACAGTATGCAGTTTTATAAGATAATGGAGATTATATTATTTGATGAAAAGGTTTATATATTGCAGGGATGCAAACCACTCGAAAATAATTACTGGTTCGGTTCAGTGGTTCGCAGAATTTCTGAACCGCCGGTTCGGTTCAGTACATGGTTTTTGGAGCTAACTGAACCGCGGTTTCGGTTCGGTTCAGTGGTTCACAAAGGCACATAAAGAAATATTAAAATTTCTGTAAAAATGTGACTATTCGAACTCTTTTGAAATTTAATTCTTCTAGTCCATTTGAATATCTTTAAAATCTTTAGAAGAATGTCGGACTTTCAGAATTCGTCTATAAATTCCTAGAGGAATGCCCTTCGAAATGAGAGAATGTCAGCTAGAAAAGAATACGTTCCATGCATCTTACATACCCTATTAATCATATCATACGAAAAAAACTCTGCTGTCTAAGATTGAATTAAGGTAAAGAAGATTGAATTAAAAATATTGTCTACTAGAGGAAAAAGACATATTGATGACAGGAATATTAAGCGATAGGCGGGCCATTGCAGAAGACTTACAGTATTACAAGTTGTAAAATTTGTGTCAAGTCTTCCTATGTATAAAAATTATCTTCGATTTAAATTCCCAAATTAATCAAAAACATTGGGGAAAGCGATTCCAGTTAAAACTCGTGGGAAAGCTGAACCGAACCGAACCGTTTTCTTTTGTGGTTTTCGGTTCGGTTCAGCAATTCTGATAGGAAGCCGGTTCGGTTTGCGGTTCGGTTCACCAGCTGGAATATGCGGTTCGGTTCGGTTCAAAACGGTTATTGTGCCAAGAAATTCTTACTAAAATATCCAAACATTTTGCAAGCTACGAAATTGAAAGATACGGCTCTTTTAATCTATTTAATATCGATGAAATATGTAACCCACCGATACATATATATAGTATAAAAGATAAGACATATGTTAAACCTAAATTCTTTTAAGACCTTTGTATGTATAAATGTAAATAATGAATGTCTATAATGTATATAAAACTTTGTAAATGTATATAAATATACTCACACATATAAATATAAAAGAAACTAAATAAAAATGTATTTTTTTGCAGAAATGTGTTGTTTTATATCACTAAAATTTGGGGTATATGACCACACTTACATTATCATCAATGTTTATTATTAGCTTATAAAATATTTTTGAACACCGCAGTCTTAAGGTTTCCTACCACAATACTGGAAATTAAATAAATAAATAATAACTTATGAATTTATTACCTTAATCTTAGAACATAACAGCTTAAAAGGTAGGTATTTTATGCCTCAGTTTTAGGACGTAAAATGCCTAGAACATTAGGTAATTTTGTATCTTAATTTTAGCAAGTAGCATACCTAAAAACTTATGAAGTTATTACCTTAATCTTAGGAAATAGCAGCTTAAAAAATAGGTAATTTATTCCTCAGTTTTAGGACCTAAAATGCCCAGAACTTTAGGTAATTTTGTATCTTAATTTTAGGAAGTAGCTTACCTAAAAACTTATGAATTAATTACCTTAATCTTAGGACATAGCAGCTTAAAAAATAGGTAATTTATTCCTCAGTTTTAGGACCTAAAATGCCTAGAATTTTAGGTAGTTCTTACCATAATGCAAGCACATATCTTAAAATTTATGATATACCTTAAAATTTAGGTAATTTTTACCTCAATTTTAGAGCATAAAAGGCATAAAGCTTTTAGGAATGATATGCCCTAAAATTTATGACCCCATGGCCTTGGCACCTTTTTAAGGTAGTATTACCTAAATTTTTAGGCAATTTTTGACCTTCTTAGTCCATTTTTTTTTTTTGGGTGTAGGGTTTCAAAAAACTAGCTGAATAGTGCATCATTTGAATTTGACATAGTTGCATTTTGTGAGACTTGGTTAAAATCCTCAATTTCTGATATCTTGTCAAATGATTCCACATCTGTTGATTTATTCGCTGATTTCTTCCAATCAACGAATTCTTCCGTCCAATGTGCTAACACTTTTTAGCCTTAAAACAATACTTTTTCTAACTCTATATGCGATACCAAAATTTCTAGAACCTCTCTAATTTGATTTTTGAAATCATTAAAATCCTCATTCTCTCCTGGGCCTGACAACATTCCTAGTTGTGTGCTCAAAGAGAGTTATAGATCTTTATGCAAACCTTTGCTTAAGCTCTTCAATTTATCACTCGATTATTCTGTCGTTAAATCTGTTTGGAAGGAATCTTATATAATATTATTCCTCTCCATCATAAGTAGGGTGAAAAATCGGATACTTCAAATTAAAGAGGCATTGCTAAGCTATCCGCCATTCAAAATTGCTTGAAGAGATTATTACCTCCACATTGCAGCATCATTGTAAATCTATTTTGTCAGCTTTCCAGCATGGATTCATAAAACGCCGGTTTACTATGACCCATTTGCATGAGTTTACTTCTTTAATTAATGATAGATCCCTTATGAAAAGGCAAACTGATGTCATTTACACCGACTTTAGTAAAGCCTTTGACTCTGTATATCATGATCTTCTCCTCTTTAAGCTCGATCGATTAGGATTTCGCTCGTTTTTATACTCTGTACCGAAGGTACATAGAATATTATAAGTTTGTGCAAAAGTAAGTAACATCCAAAAGGAAGCATCTCCGACCCCATAAAGTATATATATTCTTGATCAGCATCAACAGCCGAGTCGATATAGCCATGTCCGTCTGTCCGTCCGTCCGTCTGTCCGTCTGTCTGTCTGTCCGTATGAACGCACAGATCTCAGAGATGGTAAGAGATAGAGGTTTGACATGTATGGGACATATGCTTCTTATGTCTGCAGGCAGATCAAGTTTATTTTCAATTTTGGCCACGCCCCCTCCCGCCCCCGCAATTTAGAAAAAACGTCATATCTCCCACAGTTTTGAAGATAGATAGCTTGTTCCTTCTGGACATATTTAGTTATTAGGATAACTTATCGATCCGCCAAAGAAATGAAGAAGATCGGATGAACGGTTTTCGAGTTATGATCAAAAGACAAATTTTCTTGGTACAGAGTATGTTATAGTCGGGCTTGACCGACTTTCTTTCTTGTTTCTACTTTGGGACTCATCCTATCAATAAGATCGATCTTAAAAAGTTCTGCTACTACAAAACCTGTGACTATAACCTCTGGTGTACCTCAAGGTCTTTTGTTTTTCACTATTTTTATAAATGATCTTCCTACAATATTATCATATTCTCGGATACTCATGTATGCCGATGACGTTAAACTTATTCAATCTTTCAACAACCCGATTCAGTCTATTGGATTGCAAGATGATCTTAACTCCTTGCAGTCTTGGTGCTTGGTAAATCATTTGCATCTGAATTGCTCCAAGTGCATGTTTATGACTTTCCATCGATGCAAACCATTTCTGGTTTCCTATACTATTGGTAATGAACCGTTGCAACGTATTTCGTCTGTTGTTGATCTTGGAATTCTGTTTGACCCCAAATTGAGTTTTAATCACCATATCTCCTCTACTGTCAACAAAGCGAATTGTGTACTTAAATTCATTTAACGTTGTCGAAGGAACTCCCGGAGGGTATACCGGATCTAAAAATCAACTACTTATTTTTAAACACAATTAAATATGAAGGAATTTAACGATTCCTACACCACTAATCTAATTTATATTGCTTTAGTCCGTCCCGTGCTCGAATACTGTTCATCCATATGGTGTTCGCAGAATAAAAAGCATGTTGATCGTATTAAATCAGTTCAGAAACAATTATTGCTTTTTGCCCTTCGTGGCCTAAATTGGGACCCTAACCTTCGTTTGCCATCGTACTCCAGAAGACTCTTGCTTATTGAACTTCCTTCGCTAGCTAGACTTAGAACAGTCTTAGGTGTTTCTTTTCTGCATAAGTTAATTATCGGTGATGTAGATTCTTCTGAACTCTTATGTCGCCATAACATCTCTGTTCCTGCTAGGCCAAATACAAACTTTTTATACTCTGTACCGTAGGTACATAGAGTATTATAAGTTTGTGCAAAAGTATGTAACATCCAGAAGGAAGCATCTCCGACCCCATAAAGTATATATATTCTTGATCAGCATCAACAGCCGAGTCGATATAGCCATGTCCGTCTGTCCGTCTGTCTGTCTGTCCGTATGAACGCACAGATCTCAGAGATGGTAAGAGATAGAGGTTTGACATGTATGGGACATATGCTTCTTATGTCTGTAGGCAGATCAAGTTTATTTTCAATTTTGGCCACGCCCCCTCCCGCCCCCGCAATTTAGAAAAAACGTCATATCTCCCACAGTTTTGAAGATAGATGGCTTGTTCCTTCTGGACATATTTAGTTATTAGAATACCTTATCGTTCTGCTAAAGGAATAAAGAAGATCGGATGAACGGTTTTCGAGTTATGATCAAAAGACAAAATTTCTTGGTACAGAGTATGTTATAGTTGGGCTTGACCGACTTTCTTTCTTGTTTCCTTTAATTTTGTCTAGACGCAAAACTAATTATGCCCAGCATAATCGATTTCGGCCTTATTGCCATTTTCTCATGTTTCTGGTTTTTGTCATTCTAGGTGGATTTCCTCAATTTGCTTGGCTCATGTTTATGGCCAAGCAATTAAATGGATTTGGTAGCAATCTACTTAATCCTTATTGATTTCAAAACCATGTACATTTTAATGCATTTTATGTATTTTTATGAAACAACCCAGTCGGACTTTGCAAAATATGGTTCCCAAGGGAATGCCATTATAAAGTCTACTACATGTTTTTTAAGGTATGATGGGAGTTAAAAAAAACTGGGTGAAATCGTCACTACATTCTTTTTTCATGGAAGGCTAAAAGTCACTTTAACATGAAACCGTCCCTTCCCTAGGTTTTTGCTTATGTTTAGTGTAACCATCAACAACAAGCGTTGAAAGCAGCAACAAAAACCCATGCCTTAACAAAAGCCAATGTAACTTTTTTCGTCTTGGAACTACTTTTTAGTGAAAAGTGAAAGTATGAAAGATGAGCATAATTTATGGTGTCAGGTCCGAATGGAAATAAAAACAGCTGTTGCTAAAAGCAGTTATGTCGGATTTGTTGGTAGGTAAAGCTAAGATGGAAATCATTGGATGAGTTTTTTATACATAGGCGCTTGCAGACTTTGCCGAAGAGGCAGATGTGCATATTAATTCCCCTAGAGTCTATAATCGTCGCACAGACTATTTCAAGGCGCATAAGGACATCAATATTATAAAAAGATTTCGATTGTCGAAAGAAACTACCAAGTATGTGTTAGATAAAATTCACACAGAGCTGTATTTTCAATAATTAATAATAAAATGCCTATAGGCTAGATTATATGCAGGATCGATATCGATATCGTTACCGTAAGGTCAAGCTTTGATTTCAGCTCCGAAAAAAATCCAAAAACAATTGCTATTAAAACTCTTTTTTTAAGTGACAGTGAGTGTTTCAATATTCGTCTCAGTACCATACGAGTTGATTAAAATCAACGAATACCTATTGCCGCTGGATCTTGAGCTGTTCTCGTGTTCTGCATTTCCACCCCCATTGGTGGCCGCCTAGTAGACACAAGTGCTTAAGTGCACCAGCACCCGCCATCTCAGTGCCTTAACATCCTTCACACTAAGTGCCTTAACATCCTACTCACTAAGTGCAGTGCAACATAAGGAGTGCTCATACAACCTTTTATATCCTTAAAAACTAATAATTTATTTAATCATTTACTTTTGATTGTTGTTAGAGACGTAAGAAACAAAATGTATACGTCACTAAGTTACGTTACACAACTTGTAACACGTTAGTGCTGTCAACCGTCAGTGCTGACACTTTTAGCTTGTGATCATTGTGTACGTCTTTTAGCCATTTTTCCGCCAGTCTCTTATATTACTTCAAATTTTAGTTGTTTTTCTCTGATTTTCGTTCGAGTGTTTTATTCCAAAAAAGTAACAAGAAGTAAATGTTTTTTTTTTGTTGGCCTATTGGGAAGAAACTGGATAAAATAGGACGATGAATCTAGATTGGGGCGTTGTGGGGTTCTAGCTGCTCAAATTGCTAAAATAAAATCATTAGCCACAATGTTTTATTTATTATTTATCAAAAAACTTTTACACAGATACTGAGTAACACCGCCAACTCAGCTTCAGTAGGTTCGGCACTACCAGCCGTAACCAACAAAACTGTGCCTCCAAACACGGGAGGGATCAGCACGGGACCTGCTGTAAATAATGTGCAGCCCTTTGCTGCTGCGGGGAAGAAAATCTTCAGTAAGCAACCAGCAGCTGAGACTTCTTCCAAGGCGGTAGCAAAGGGTAATAGGATAATTTGCAACAGGGCCGTGGTGTACACCAGACCCGATACAGCAACCGCTAGACAGGAAGACAAGGGTAAGGCATTCCGCTTCCTAAAACGTCTGGCTACCAACCCAATCGGGAAGGACCTGGACGTCTGGAGGAGGACTATGCCAAAGTTCAGGATGACATATCCTGGCCTAAAGAGGCTCTACCGAACTTCTCTTTGGAAATGGCTAAACCCACAGAGCCCTCCGTTTGGTCCATTCAGGACACCCCCAAACTGCAGCAACCGCTATCATCCAAGCGACCGAAAACTTTCGGGTCTCATTCGCTGAGATGGCGAAGGATAAAAAGATCGTGGATATTCTGGACGAGGGCCATCCTTTCGGCAGGATCCCAAGACACCACTGGAAGTGGATTGAGGCGGCAACAAGCCGCGTCAAATTTGATGTGCTGCAGCTTATTTAGCCTGTGAGGACGAATGGTCAGCAGATCTTTATAAGGTCACCAGGAACAATATTACAGCTTATAAGAATGCTTAACCCAAGCGCTCCCACCAGCAATTGGAGGGTGATCAAAGATCGCTCAACCCGGGCAATCATTCTGGTGACTTTCCAAATAGACAAAGAATCTGCAGAGTACTTAACCAAATGCAGCGGAACCTTAAACTATGGTTTCCAGAGGGTACATACGAAAGTCTGCAAGAAATGCGAATGCCCCACTTTGCCATAATTATAAATTCTCACCCTCAAGTTGAAGCACCCTCAAAGTGCAACTTGAAAAATGCTGAAAACTGTTAGGCTTTTCTACTAACACATACAGATGGACCATTAAATGTATAAATAAAAATTGTCAGCCAACCGTATGCCCTGCATAACAACAATCTCTTCCTTTTCCAGTACTAAATCAAAACAACACGAAATGTTCATCTATTTGTAGATTTTCAATAAAAAAATATTTGAAATTTTTTTTACTTTCTCTTTAAAAATTTAATCCAAATTAGTTTGAATAAAAATGGGTTGTTTCGAATCTGACGATAGTCAGACCAAAGACAATACGGCCAATGTGGTCAACAATGTCAAGATAGTCGATCATACAAATGACATTAATTCACTCTGGATCTTGCTCCTTATAATGACAATTGTTCATTCATTCTTACATTGTATGTTAAACATAACAAAATTCTCAAGAAAAGATACATGAGCAGAGCAAACCACCCCTATCAAATTTAAAAAAAAAAACAGATTTACTTTTAATTTTTAAATAGTTAATATGTTTCCGACAATAGAAAACATCTCATTAGGAATATATTTAGTATATTTTATACTGGGTAATTGTATTCATACCATTCATGGATTTCCCAAAAATACTTGCAAATATGCAAATAAACTGCACATATTTCCAATGCCACTAAAATAGAGCACATAAGGGTATTATTGATAACATTCAATTCAACACGCCTAATTTTAATTGATAATTTACCAATAATAATGCGTTACAGACTATACACTTAAACAGTTAAAGAAAAATATTTTGTGTGTTGCTGAACGACACAAATTACATATCCTAGTCCCGAGCACCTTAAATTTTCTGGCCGAATTTGATGAATCAGAACTACTGCAATCAGATTCAACTAAGCCAGAAGAGCCTGAATCGATAAAATCAGATCAAGAATCTCCTAATACCGAAACAAACACATGACACATGACACACCAATCATCTGCCCAAAGGGGATACATTAAAAATATCGCATGCTATTCCAGAATTTGATGGAAAAAAATCCATCTTCAACGATTTATTACTGCAATAAAATTGATTGACCTTACAAAAGGTTCTCATAAAGAAATTGCAATCGAAGTGATAAAATCAAAAATAATTGTTTGAACTCTTTATTAAAAACAAGAGGAAACTCTAACTATACTATAAATGCGATTATATCTAAATTGCAGACTACCATTGTCGGTGAAACATCCGATGTAATAAAAGCAAAAATGGCCAATGTTTACCAAAAGGAAATAACACAGCCGCACAATTCACAAATGAAATCGATAATTTACGAAAATTATTGGAATCTTCGTATATCGATGAAGGATTGAAAGCAGAACATGGTGATACGTTCAGTACTAAAGAAGCTATTTCAGTCATGATCAAAAATTGTGAGCATGGCAAGCTGAAACAATACTGGAAGCAGGCACATTCAAAACGATGAATGAAGCCATCACAAAATATATCCATTGTAGTACAGAAATGACTGGCAATGCCAGTTCTGTATTATTTGCCCAAAGATGACACGCCTACCGAGGCAATAACTTTAGAGGTAACCACCGAGGTAGAGGAAATAACTCAAATGGTCGTGGTAATTTTATCCGAAACTACCAAAATTACAACAATAACAGAGGACTGAATAATTCCAACCGAGGTAATAATTCCTATAATAACGGCAATAATAATGGCAATATCAATGTTCAAATAACTCAGACCAACTCGGAAAACCAGCAGAACCCTTAAGATATTCACCAAGAAAAGCAATAAGTCTTTAAATCTAAACCTCAGTATCTTTATTAAAATTGACAATGATAAAAAAGGCAAAACGTTTACATTATTGTTAGATACTGGTGCAAATAAAATAAAAGAAGAAAATGTTGATACATCTGAAAATATTAATTCAAACATACCAACACAAATATCTGGAATTGCAATTTCTCTATTCCATTCCTCGCGACTTTCACATCGGACAAGATTTCCTAATACCTTGCAATGGCATTATTGGTATGGATTTCTTCAAAAAGTATAATTGCTAATTAGATTGCACACAAACATGTGATTCTCTAATTCTTCGGCCTAATAATTTAAATTATCCAATAAATTTACCAATATTTCACATTTTTGATAATAACGCCCCAATACTTCCGGCACGATCTGAAGTAGTCCGTCAAATTAAAATTTCCTTACTAGGAAAAAATATTATAATCCCACATCAATAAATTGAGGAAGGAATATATGTTGCAAATACAATTTCCGATAATCAACAATCGTTTGTCCGAATACTGAATACCACAAATTCTGTGAAAATTATAAACCATAATGACATTAAAATAGAAAAGCTAAGGTACTATGAAATGGTCCACGACATTAGCAAAGAGCGCCAAGAAAAGGTGATGAAAAATTTAACAAAGAACTTACCAAAATTATTTAAAACACAATTAAAAGATCTCTACACCGAGTACACAGTCATATTCGGACTAGAGACCGAATCTATTACGATGAATAATTTTTATAAGCAAGAACTAAGACTAAAAGATAATGAGCCAGTGTACATTAAGAATTACAGAATTCCTCATACTCATAAAGAAGAAGTTACTAAGCAAGTCGAAAAACTCATATTTGATATAATAGCCCGATACTACTTGTTCCTGAAAAAGGATTACCAGGTTCCGATTCCAAAAGATGGCGATTGGATATAGACTTTCGTCAAATAAATAAAAAAATTACTTTCCGATCAATGTCCGCTACCAAGAATAGATGACATTCTTGACCAATTGGGCAGAGCCAAATATTTTTCAAGTTTGGACTTAATGTCCGGTTTTCACCAAATAGAGATGAAAGAACACTCTAGAAATATTACGTATTTTTCAACGAGCAATGGCTCATATAGTTTCACACGATTACCATATGGCCTAATGATAGCGCCAAATTCTTTTCAAAGAATGATGACAATAGCTTTCTCTGGATTAGACCCTTCACAAGCATTCTTGTATAAGGATGACTTAATAGTCATCGGTTGTTCCGAAAATCACATGATCAAAAACCTAACAAACGTCTTTGATTTGTGTAGAAAACACAACTCTAAACTACATCCAGAAAAATGCACATTTTTCATGCATGAAGTGACTTTTCTAGGTCACAAATGTACAGATCAAGGTATTTTGCCAGACGATAAAAAATATGATGTCATTGAAAAATATCCGGTCCCTACGGACGCTGATAGCGCTAGAGATTCGTTGCATTTTGCAATTATTACAGACGTTTTATAAAAAACTTTGCAGATTACTCACGTCACATAACAAGATTATGTAAAAAGAATGTAAGGTTTGAATGGTCCAATGAATGAAAATCCAATAATTTTGCATTATAACACAGTACGACACTAAAAAGAAACCCGGGATGAGACCCTTAAATTCTGATAGAAGGCACTTCTCTAAGCATCGCCTCATACCCACCTTTTCATCTGTACCCTAGGTTCGCGTTCTATGGGTACTTTTGTACAAGCAACACCAAGCGACAACAATTTTAATTTAGTTATTAATGGTTCAGAACAAAAATCTACAAAATTCAGCAAACACAAACAGTGTCACTAGGAACGTAATATCAAAAAATTGCGTTTATCGTACAATTCGTTAAGGTACCTCCAGAAGAAGTCAAACACAAATTCCTGAATATCTTTAAAACCGCACGGTAGATTTTGATTAAAAACTAAATTAATGATGGCACAATGGGCTAGTGCACGTCCCTAAAAGATGGTACTCGTCGGCCAAAAAACCGCGAGACAGAGTACCATTTTAAGATCCACCCACAATCATCTACATGTAAGTCATAAAGTAGATCCAAAATTAGGCCAAACTGCGATTTCGGTTTCTCCAACTAAGCCTTGGTTGACGGGTAATGATTATTTTTGTACAAGCAACTGCCTTAGAACAATATTGACCATTTAGGGTATTACAAGCTTCACCAAAATTATGCCATTAATCTCATAGATAACCTGCTTCATTGCAAGCAAGAAACTAAAACAAATGCACTATAAAATGCCGTTAATGAACGTTAACGGCAACAGTGACGCCGTAAGTCAATTGCTAGTACAACGAGAGCGTAAGTTCAAGTCGGCCCTGCCCGACTTCGAAATACCCGTTACTCAGCTCAGCTCGGATAAGTATGCAACATTTTTTTAACTCGGCCATTTATTATCCGATCCTTTTGAAAATTTGTGAGATTGTAGATATTGGCCACATAGACTACACTGCAAAATCTGAGCTCGATATCTTAATTGTGGGAGTTATTCAATATTTTTTATTGCGGGGGCGGGAGGGGGCGTGGCCGAAATTTGAAACAAACTTGGTCTGCCTACTGACAATACTAGCTTACGTATACAATTTGGTTGCTCTAGCTCTTCTAGTCTCTGAGATCTAAGTGTTCATACAGACGGACGGACGGACGGACGGACGGACGGACTCGGCTGTTGATGCTGATGAAGAATATATATACTTTATGATATCGGAGATGCTTCCTTCTGCCTGTTACATACATTTGCATGACTTTAGTATACCCTTTTTACTCTACGAGTAACGGGTATAAAAATGCTCGTAGTCAGCGCAAAAATGCTTCGTTAAATTTAGTCTAGTTAATGCTATTTTTTAGTCTAGTTAATGGCCCATATTGCGAAGGTTGTGGGTGGATCATTAAATGGTACTCCATCTCGCGGTTTTTTGGCTGAGGAATAACATCTCTTAGGCCCACGAAATAGCCCATTGTGCCATCATAAATTTAGTTTTTAAGAAAACTCTACCGTGCGCTTTTAAAGATATGCAAGAATTTAGGTTTGACCCCTTCTGGAGGTATCTTAACCAATTGTACGAATAACGCGATTTTTTGATATTACGTTCCCAATGACCCTGTCTGTGTTTGCTGAATTTTGTAGATTTTTAGCTTGTACCATTGACTGCTAAGTTAAAATTGTTGTCGATGGGTGTTGCTAGTACAAAAGTACCCATAGAACGCGAACCTAGGGTACAGATGAAAAACTGGGTATGAGGCGATGCTTACAGAAGCGCCTTCTGTCAGAATTTAAGGGTCTCATACCGGGTTTTTTCCAAAAGTTTGATTTTGTCGAACTGTTTAACAGATGCCAGTAAACTTGCCTGCAGACCAGTTTTAACCCAAACTTATGGGGACAAACAATTGCAAGAGTTAGCAGCAATTCACTGAGCAATAACGCATTTTAGACCATATATACATAGTAGTAGTAGTAGAATTATCATTTATTTTTCCATTTGTTGACTAATATTGACAAAATCTAATTAGGATAGATAAGGATAGATAAGACATCGTTTTTTAGCAAAAAGAATCTTAAAACAATAATAAGAGGGAACACCGGCTTGGCTTAAAGCCGTCAGCCGTACTCTAAACGCGTCTCTCCGCTTCCGCAACTACTACACCTGGCTTCCCGGGTCTTCCCCAGATACCAGATCGTTCGTTTAGGAAGCTTCAATCTGCGCAAGAGTCTAACTTTACTAGTTGGATTCCTCCTTTACCAATTGCCTATACCGTTGAGCTTCAAAGACGTAGCCAATGAGTTTCGGCCAGCTTTCTCCATTTAAAACATCCAGGTATTCTTCTCTGCTAAGACTGTCTTTTTCCCAGTAAAAGAACCTTATCTCCCTTAATATTGGGCATTTTCCAATAAAGTGTTGCGTATCTTTTCTTTCCCTCATGTTGCATAAAGTGCAATATTCCGAACGGTCGCTTCTGTGGGGGGAGTATTCTAAGTTCAGGAGCTCTACTCTTGCCCTGAAAATTGTCGCAATTCCATTTATCTTAATATCATCGTTGAAATAGTTTTTGGCTCCAAGGTTATACTCGAGTGCTTCGTAAGTTTCGCGTGTTTCGCTTTGTCTCGCCCTACACTCCGCGTTGTCTCGTGAAGATCTTTTCACCGCCACTATTAAGAGCCCATGGTTGATTTTCCAAGTGGACCGGTTCTCGAAAGAGCAGTGAATGTCGAGTGATGATGCAAGAGATTCCCACTTCTGAAAGCACTGCTTTTTTGTTTGCATCAAGTACGTGGCGATAATTCTTGGCAGTCGGTGCGGTTCCATGTTCATGATCTTTCTCACGTAGCTTAGATGCAACTGTAGCGTATTGGCATACAATGGCGAAAGCCCAGTTTCGAGAATTATTGCATGGTTTGGTGTATTTATTGGAAGCCTAAACATTCGCTTTATAAAACCCATTAATAATTTTTCCGCATCTTCATATTGAGTATGTCCCCATACTTGGGCCGCGTAGCACATTATGGATCGGGAAGATGCTTCAAATATCTTATACTTTGCGCTGTTTTTCACATCCTTTTTTGCTATAAAGGAACTCCATGTACTATTTATAGCTAGCTTGGCATCTTTCAGTCTTTGTCGCACATGTTTGGTAAAGCTCATTGATGGGGTCAGTAGCACTCCTAGATATTTGAATTCTTTGACCACTTCGATTTCTGCGCCGTTTAGAGTCCACTTCTCATTTCGTGATAACCGCCCTCTTGTATCTTTTATGCACATAATTTTTGATTTGTCGAGATTTATCTGTAAATTCCAGCCGGCGCAGTATTCTTGAGTGCGGTTGATCATCTCTTGCAGCTTGTGTGGGCTGTCAGCTAGAAGCACCATGTCATCTGCGTACATGAGTACCTTGACAATTTGTGATCCGATTTCTACGCCTCCTGGCAGAATTTCCGTGATATCATCGACAAATAGCGAGAATAGCAATGGGCTGAGCATACACTGTACAGGTTGCGAATAATTTCCAGCATTTTTGTTGAGATTTCGCAATTAGATAGCTTCAGCAGTAGGGCCCTTCTATCGATTGTGTCGAAAGCCGCTTTAAAATCAATAAAAAAGAGATAGATTTTGTCCTTTCTTTGGAAGTACTTTGTTGCTATAGAAGTTAGCACAAATATGCTGTCTACTGTGGAGTACTCCTTGCGAAACCCCGCTTGAAATTCGCTCAGAATACTGTTGCGATTAACCCATGTAGTGATCTTTTGTAGCAATATCGACGTAAACAATTTTTGGATGCTGTTTAAAAAAGATATTCCTCTATAGTTGGAGGCGCTGTTTGGGTCACCTTTCTTAAAGATTGGATAGATAAGGTTTCTTTTAAAGCTTTCTGGAGCCACGCCTTCCTCGAAAATTCGATTATAAGCTTGCAGAAGCTGGGTACATAGTTCATCCGTCGCGTTCTTCAGAAATTCACCGGGAACTCTATCGATGCCAGGCGCTTTGTTTGTTTTCACTTGTCGAACCGCATTCTGTATTTCGCTAAGTATTATAGCCTCATCAAGATATTGGATGTACACGTACGGTAGAGCATGGCTGACTTGAGCCCTGCAAGGATTCTGGAGCAGACTTTTAAAGTGTGTGTATAGCTCCTCCGCGACCACTTTGATATTTCCGGTTGTGCATCTTCGGCCGTTTAGCTTTTTGGCAGTTGCCCAGAAGCTTTTGCTGTCCCTTATGCTGCTTATTTCTAGTTCGCTTATAGTATTTGGTCTTCTTCAGCTGGCATAAGGATTTGTAAGTGGCATTTGCTTTTTGGTACTCTAGTTTCGCAGCTTCTCCTTCTCACTTCTGGTTTTTTTAAGGTGCTTGAATGCGGCTATTCTGGCCGTCTCGCACTGCTCATCAAACCATGGTTGCTTGTAACTCTGTCGTTGGGGCCGTTGTATAACCTGTGCAGCCTCTTGTATATTTTTGGTGATTTTTTCAATGGACGGATCTTCATGTTATTGACGACGCCTCAAACAAATGTCGAGCTCTCTCTTATAGTTGTGTGATTTAGGGTCATTCCACCTTAGTTTTGGGAGCAGCTGGTCTTCATGTCAAAACTCCACGCACAGTGGCATATGATCCGAAAAGATTTCTTCCCCGATTCTAGCGTCTTTTAGCATTTCGTGCCAAACTCCCCGAATCGCACAGTAATCAATAGTGGAGCATGCAGCTCCACGCATAAATGTGTAATTGCCGTCTATATCCTCTTGCGTTCTTCCATTTAGTATAGTAAGGTTGGTGAATTTATCTCGGGAATTACGGATGTCTCTAAGTGCTGTCGACGTGAGGAGGTTACTCTCAGTGTTTGTTTGCTTCTCACCTATTCTGGCATTTAAGTCCCCGATTATTAGCACATTTTCACCATCGTGCGCAAGTAACCAATTATAGAGTTGAATGTGGCATTTTTGGGTGGTACTAAATTTTTTGCAGATACCTAGGAGCTGCCCCCCACTTGCTCGTCCTCTGGAGAATCTTCTTTTTGCTGCGATCCAGTGCTGATTATGGTTCGGGAAGTACACCTCATAATTCGTAAAATTGGTTTCGACGAATGTTTCGGACAGTAAAAATATTTCAATTGAGTTTACGAAAGAGAAAAATCTACTAAAAAGGTGCTTATTTGCTAATCCTGCTACATTATATGCTAGTACATTAAATTTACATAAATCTACATTTTTAAAATTTTTCGCATTTTTATTGGTTGGCGTTTCAGGATGATGTGGCCGGTTATGCATATTTAGTTTTTTGGCTCATTGACTTTGTGAAGCAGTTCAGCATAGTTGAGATGGCTTGCGTTTACACCGTTTCCGTAGATCTCCATTTTTTCATTGATTGCCGGTTGTTCCTTGTGCATAAGAATTTTCCTGTCGTTGAAATGCATTCACCTTCCCTGTATATTTATTTTGTCGTCCTTTACTAGTACTTTGTGCCTGTTGTTTAAATGGACCAGTTCTTTTTATACCCTGTTCCCATTGAAAATGGGAAAAGGGGGATCATGAAGTTGTGCGAATGTATGTAACAGGGAGAAGGAACATTTTCCGACACCATAAAGTATATATATTCTTGATCAGCATGAACAGCCGAGTCGATATAGCCATGTCCGTCTGTCCGGCTGTCCGTCCGTCCGTCCGTCCGTCTGTCCGTCTGTCTGTCTGTATGAACGCGTCGATCTCAGAAACTATAAGAGATAGAGCCACAAATTTTTGCACGAAGGTAGATTTATGCTGTACGCAGATCAAGTTTGTTTCAGATTTGGAAAATTCCCACCCGTCCCCCTTTTATCCCCAAAAAACCAAGACCTCCTCTAGAAATTCTACACCTAAACAACCGTCAGATCCACAATTTTCAAGTTAGAGCCTCGTAGTTTAGTATGCATCAAGCTAGGCCCAATATCTATCTACCGGAGTTATAAGCGAATCAGTAAGAGCACAACCCCCCACCCAGTTGTTGGCCAGGACTACCAAAAGTGTTGCCTACATTTAGGATGACATTTTGTCACAAAGAAATAAATGAAAACAAATGAACAGAGAATTTTGTGGTCGGGAAACTCGACTACAGCGCCCTTACTTGTTTTAGTTGTAGTAGGGCTTTTTTGTGTTCATGCTTCTCTAAGCTAAGATCTTTTTCTATGAAAATTCTGGATCCTGCAAGTTTTTTTCCGCATCTAAGAACTGATCCCACCATTTCCGCGGTTTCTAGTTCTGCAAGTACTCCAACCGTATAGTTTCAAATAGCACTCTCGTACTTCGAACTACTGCGTGGGTCATTTCGAGTTTTTCATGCAGAAAGTGTTTTACCCCATCAGTGGTTGCATTACTTTTTATACTCTGTACCGAAGGTACATAGAGTATTATAAGTTTGTGCAAAAGTATGTAACATCCAGAAGGAAGCATCTCCGACCCCATAAAGTATATATATTCTTGATCAGCATCAACAGCCGAGTCGATATAGCCATGTCCGTCTGTCCGTCTGTCCGTCCGTCCGTCTGTCCGTCTGTCCGTCTGTCTGTCTGTCCGTATGAACGCACAGATCTCAGAGATGGTAAGAGATAGAGGTTTGACATGTATGGGACATATGCTTCTTATGTCTGCAGGCAGATCAAGTGTATTTTCAATTTTGGCCACGCCCCCTTCCGCCCCCGCAATTTAGAAAAAACGTCATATCTCCCACAGTTTTGAAGATAGATGGCTTGTTCCTTCTGGACATATTTAGTTATTAGGATAACTTATCGATCCGCCAAAGGAATGAAGAAGGTCGGATGAACGGTTTTCGAGTTATGATCAAAAGACAAATTTTCTTGGTACAGAGTATGTTATAGTCGGGCTTGACCGACTTTCTTTCTTGTTTGTTGGCCCTTAATGATCAGATTTTTGCCTCTGCTTTGCTCCACTAGTCTCTTCAGCTCCTTTTTTCATCAGCTTTTTCCTTCTTCAGCATTTCTATCTCCTTTTTGAGGGCTTGGTTTTCCAACTGTAGGGCTTCTATTTTCTGGGTCACCCCACCCAATTGGCCCTTTATCTCCTCAATGTCGGTTTTTGTAGCCAGCTTTTCTACCATGCTCGTTAGTTTTATTTCGAAGTTCTTGCCCATCTCAATGATCGGTTTCATTAGGTGTATATTTTCTATTGTCCCCTCTGGAGACAATTCGCTGCATTTGCGCTTCTCTGGTTGCGAGCACAAAATAACCGAGCTTGGCGTTGAAGCTATCCCTTCATTTGGGGCACTCTTTGTTGGGGTCATAGGTGATCTGCCTCCAAAAAACGCCATTTCCCCTAAATTTCCAAATGCTAGAATGCTAGAAGTATGCTATAAAGTCGTGGAGCTTTCGTACCTGTGCTATGGTGGCGCCGTGGGTCGGATCTTTTCGGGAGCTTTTAGTTGGCAACACCCACACCCACTGTTTGAGTTTGTTGATGTGTTTGTTTATCCGCTTGTGTTTGTGTATGTCCCGCCTGGGACTTCTGCGGCCAGATGTGACAAAATTTAACTTTGTATCAACAATATTTGATTAGCAACGGGCTGTCCTCGATCACTTGCGCGTTTCACTTTGCTTGCCGCTCACCACTGACACTTTACTGGCTTTGTAGCTGG
Source organism: Lordiphosa fenestrarum (assembly GCA_035044985.1). NCBI lineage: Eukaryota > Metazoa > Arthropoda > Insecta > Diptera > Drosophilidae > Lordiphosa > Lordiphosa fenestrarum. The sequence continues at coordinate 23,281 of JAWNNO010006943.1, forward strand.
TATCCTTCCTGGAGTTTCAAAATTATTTTGTCGGAGCTCTGAATTGGCTAGACTGCTTTACGTTAGGGTTACTCGTATAGACCATATATATATGGCAATCAATTCACAATTAAAACATACCATAGACCATTGACATATTTTTTCTCAATGGTAAACCCAAGTTCAAAACTAACAAGAATGAGACTAGCCTTAGAAGAGTATGATTTTACTGTAGAATATCTCAAGGGCAAAGACAATTTCATTGCTGATGTATTATCCCGCATCACAATAAATTAATTAAAAAATATATCAGCCAATGTATTATAAGTCACTACAAGAAATCAAAGTAGACAAAAATCCTGCGCAGGAAAAGAACAAGAAAAAGTAGAATGGCCTAGGCATTAAAAAAGCTTTAATGCCCAAATTATACGAAATCATGAATAATGATGAGCTACGAAAAGTAAGAGGGTAGCTTAAATAATAATGCAAGGTTTGAAATTAAAAGATAAACATGAATAATGAGTTAAAGTGACCAAGTAATTGATAACAAGAAAACGAAATAGTTAGAATAGTTTTGAAAGGTCCCTTTCAACATACAGGAAGAATAGCCAGCTTATGTATGGGGCGACAACACATTCCAGTTAAGGTGCGGAGATGGACCACACGAACATGACCGTCTTTCCCGATATCTGTTGATTGAACTCGACCAAGTTTCCAGCGAAGAGGAGGAAGATTGTCGTCGTGAATGATGATCAAAGTACCTTCCAATAGGTTCGGGGACGGTGATGTCCATTTAGTACGAGTTCGCAACTCGTTGATATAATCGGCAGTCCATTGCTTCCAAAAACGTTGTTTGACGGCGGTGATCATTTCAAATCGGTCCAAGTTTGGCATGTTTTTGGACTCAAGTGATCTTTCGGGTAATGAACGAAGAGAGCCTCGAACTAAAAGATGACCAGCAGTTAGGGCGCCGTAATCGTTTGAATCTTACGAGAGTGGTGACAGCGGACGAGAGTTAAGGATGGCTTCTATCTCAACAGCAACGGTATTCAGCTCTTCCAGGGTGAACCTGGTATTTGCTAAATTACGATTTAGAAGACCCTTTGCGCTCTTCACCGCAGCCTCCCACAGGCCGCCAAAATGAGGTGCACTGGGTGGGATAAAATGAAAATTAATAAATTCGCTGGAACAAAACTTGAAAATCTCCTCTTGATTCTTCTTTTTGAACATCTACTCTTTTAGATCGCGCAGCTGATTCGCTGCTCCAACGAAATTTGTGGCGCTATCACAAAAATGTCTGGAGGCAGTTTCCGACGACCTCCCATGCGCTTCAGAGCGTTTAGAAAGGCCTTGGTGGACAAATAAGCGACTACTCCGATGTGTACCGCTTTGGTTAAAAGGCAAACGAATATGGTTATGTATGATTTGGTAGGTCCCTTTCCTCGAATCCTTAAAAAGGTGTTGACGGGTCCACAGAAATCGATCCCACAGCGTTCGAATGGTCGGGTGAGAGTCGTGCAGCTGGCAACGAACCCATTAGTTGTTGTTGCAGCTTAGGCCGATAGCGCACGCAATGAATGCAGGAACGTACGATGCGCCGAGCCAATTCTCTAGCATTAGCGATCCAGTACTCAAATCGAATAAAAGCCACTAATGCCTTTGGGCCAGCATGGTGATTTCGAAGATGTAGATAGCGAGCGTACTTCCAAACGAATTGACAATTGCTGGGTAACAGGATTGGATGCTTCTGGGTGTCTGGTAAATCAGCGTAATCCAATCGTCCACCAACCTTGACAAGTTCAAAGACAGTCGAGTGATCTAAAAACGGAGTGAGAAATTTTAGGTTATTTTTTAATGGTTTTTGCTTCTGAAGCAAGCGAATGTCATCTGCGAAATAAGTTTGTTGAACATTCCAGATTATGCAGTTCGATGCAAAGCGAAGTTCTTCTGGCTCCAGTGACGCGGTAGTCGATGTTGGTAGTTTTCGGTGGGCCATTTTGAAAAATCCTCAAGCAGGAAAGACTGACCAGAAAAGCAAGTCGAGCTTTGCAAGTCTCCATCTTTGCAGCCCCGAGACAAAAGATCGGCTGGGTTGAGATGGGTTGGCTCGTGTTTCCCGCGAAGGTCGACAAAGTGACTGAATGTGGTTTAAGCCAATATAGAACAAGCTGAGAGTCACACTAAAAGTATGACTTGATGGTGAGGCTTGCGAACTTACTCTTGATTTTGTCGTACAATTGAGCCAGCAAGTGTGCGCCGCATAGTTCTAGTTTTGGGAGAGACTGTTTCTTCACTGGACCACTCTCGATTTCGGCTTGAATAGCTTAACCGAAATCTTTCCAAACGAGTCTTCCGTGCGGATATAAAAACAGCATCCGTAGGCCCGAATCGATGCATAACAGAAAGCGTGTAGCTGAATGTTGCACGTGTTTAGCTGCAAACAAAAACGAGGCACAGTTAGTTGCGAAAGAGATTTTAGCGAATCTAAGCAGTTGTTCCATGCGTCAGTCAGGCTCTGTGGGATTGACTCATCCCAATCGAGTTTCAAAAGCCATAATTCCTGCATTATTATCTTGAAAACAATGATGAGTGGGGTCAGCAGGCCAAGAGGATCGAAAAGTGATGACGCAGTGGAAAGAATTGTACGTTTTTTGACAGTGGAGTATATTTCCTTTGGGGAAAACGAGAAACTAAACGCGTCTTCTTGTTGATGCCAAATAACTCCAAGTGTGCTGCTTACAAAATTTTCGGAAATATGGATTTCTTTATTAAAATTATTTTCCATGAGATCAGGGAAATTTGAAAGCCATTTACATAATGGAAAGTTACCAGCTTCGAGAATTTCAATGATTTCTGCTTTGAGGGTAAGCAGAGTGTCGACATCGTCCGCTCCACACAGCAGATCGTCGACGTAGAAGCACGATTTGACCACTGCAGCTCCCATAGGCAAAACGTCATTGGAGTTGTCAGCCATGTAATTCAAACTACGTGTTGCAATGTATGGAGCTGAGGCATCTGGAGAAGATCGCCAAAAAAACTACTGGAACTTTCGATCTTCTTCGTGTACGAGTATTTGTCTGCACATTTTTGTAACATCTGCGGTAATAACAAAGCGATACAATCGAAATTTAAGCAATAATATGTTCGATTCTTTTTGGACAGTAGGGCCAACTAAAAGAATATCGTTCAGTGGCTTTTGCGATGTTGTTCGACACGAAGCGTCGAACACGACCCTAAGTGATGTAGAACTACTGCTCGGCTTGAGTACAAAATGATGTGGGATGTAGAAGTGTGGTATGTCTACGCTTGGTTTGGGCACAAGCCCATGTGGCCAAGACTTTCATACTCTTGAATAAAAGCCACATGTTGCGAACGAATGTCAGGCAAGCGTGAGAGACGTTTTTCGATGGCAAAAAATCGATTTCGAGCTGTGTCAGCGCAATTTCCTAGGCAGGTAGGGTCTTCGCCAAATGGCAACCTGACAACAATACGACCAGAAGTATCCTTGTCAGTCGTGGATACGTAATGTTCCTCACCCAGACGATGATTTGGGTGAAGCTCTTTGATAGGGCGTTCAATCGATTCAACCTTCCATAATTGCTGCAAGTGGTTGTCAATTAATTCCTCAACAGTGGCCAGGCACAATTGCAAGTGTTCTTTATGCTGACGCCGGAACCTGCCCGAAACGACCCAACCAAATAACATCTTCTGAAGGGTGGGCAGATTTGGTCCGATGCGAATTTGACCAACAGCAAGAACGTCAAAGAATGCTTCGGTTCCGAGAAGCAAATCAATGCGACGCGATTAAAAAAAGGTGTCATCTGCCAATGGTGTGTTGGCAGGCAAGTTCCAAGTAGATATGTCGATCTCGGCATCTGGCTGAAATGCGATGTGTGTTGTGATTCCGAATTTCAGCGTCAATTGACAACCCGATACACGAGACTTTATAACAGTTGCTGTGCGAGATTTAATATTGGTTAGGGATTCTCCAATGCTACGAATTTCAATATGGTGCCTTTCACGATTAAGGCGAAGTTTTTGGGCAAAGCTTTCAGTTATGAAATTTACCTGCGAACAAAGATCCAACAACGCTCTACCAAGTTTGTATTCACCTAAGGAATCCTTGACCAATACCATAGCTGTTGTCAATAAGATTTGATCCTCTGCTGCGATTTCCATATGCGACTGTGTAGCAGCTTGTGATGAATGAGGCTGAGATACAGGTGGCCAGAATGATTGCGTTGGTTGAACTGGTGATGATTAAGATGATGCATGTGTAGTCGAAGGATGAGACGATGGGGGATGATCATGATGCAACGATAAATTATGAGCCCGATTACAATGGCAGCATCTATGTGTTGATGAACATTGAGCCAATCTATGACCGTTTCCTAGGCAATTGAGGCAAAGTCCAAGTTTCTTGACGTTGTCGAATCGTTGGTTGCTGTTCATCGCTTTGAATTGGGGGCAGTTTGAGATTTTGTAGCAACGCCTCGTTTCAATTGATGCGGGTCTATTGGTCGCACTTGTCATTGACAATATAGATGAGCATTGCTTGAGCCATACTATTTGGCTTCCCAATTGATTCCAGCGAGCTGAAAATAGCAGACGCCTTATCCACCAGGCTGCGAAGTTGGTGGCCGTTTGATTTCTCGACAGGATTTAGTGCAAACAGAGCAGCAATGCCTTCTAGAAGTGTAAGAGTAGGATTATCGTACCTTTCTTTCAATCTGTCCAGGGCCTTTGAATAATTTTCACTCGTGACTTGAAATGATTTGATGGTTTTCAGCGCAGGCTGCCTTAGGCAGGTCAGCAAATAGCTGAACTTCTCCAGACATACGTGCGATGATTTGTTCAAAAGAGTTGATGAAATTCCTATAATTGGAGTAGTTTCCATCAAACAATGGCAGTGACAACTTTGGAAGTGAAGACGACCTCAAGGTGGCTGCTGGTATTGTAGGAAAATCTGGTGATATAACTGTGCTGTAGACATCAACGCATGCGTATAGCCGAAGCAAAGCGAACGACGAAAATAGCGAGACTGAACCGTTGGGCGAGATCACATTGAATGCGAGAGAGCTACGACGATGACATGTACAAGACGTAGCGAGGGCTTGTAGTTGTGGTTTTCGATTAGGTATTGCTCATTAAAAATGTTAATTACTTAAACATTTCACAGCAACTAATTCACCTGCCCCAAGTTGGGCGCCAAAATGTTGAGACAAGGAGCGTTTTCCTAATCAGAATTTAACTTCAGGATCTGGGGGGAGTGCAGCTACTTAGATTTGATTTACTAATTGAACACGTGGCCAAGATGCTTTCGCTTTCAATGTCAAGGCAGAACTGATTTATTAAGAATTTTGTAGGAATGGATTAGCTTAAGAGTGGGAACAATGTGGTGAGTTTATACAAGTATTCGTTGGTGAATGCAAATAGAATGATGGCGAGAGAGTTTAAGAGGGTAGCTTAAGTAATAATGCAAGGTTTGAAATTAAAAGATAAACATGAATAATGAGTTAAGGTGCGACGCGATGAGACACCAATACAAAAAACAGCGGCCCACTGTGCAGAGAGCAGCCACTTACCAGACTTCTCAGCTGTGTTAAACAAACAAACAAACAACAATATCACAATCGGTTCACTTTAGAGATGTTGCATATCATAAACACACCCACACACATAAGACTGAACTACAAAACGGACACAGAAAATTGTGCACACATATACAAACACCTTTTCGATGGCAAAAAGAAAAATAATTTAGTTGAAAACTCCACAGCCCACTTATTGGACGCTGTTGCCCTCTGTATGTAATTATTTTGTACCCTCTTTGTTTTTAATTGTCAAGTATTAAAAAACTTTTGCGATTTGTTCTTATTGTTATATACAGCCCTGATGACGACTGCCCACGGCACATCGAAATATAGCGGAGAAACAAACATAATGTGTGGTTATTTATGTAAGATTTATTTAGTTTAGTTATTTAGTTATTAAATCATTTGTTGTTAGAAATTTGGCACGAACAGTTAATTAATAGATTATATTGATGGTTGATAGTGAGTTTCACAAAATAAATTAAAATGTAGACAAGAGTTCAACTTATTCACCGGGAGTTACAACTTTTAACTTAAGCCCGACAACGACTTATGTGTCGACTGACAACTTTATTCCCCTTCTGCTGCTCGTTGTTGACTCACGACACGACTGACGTATAAGCAAAAAAAGTATGCCCCTGCAATGAGATGAGAGGGATGTCACACCGTGATACATGTCTAAGGTTATCACCTTACACTCGGCCACTAGATCTGCAAGTTGTTAACCATGATGACTCTTCCGCTTTATATCGTAGTTACGCTTGTAGGATTCTTGTGCTTTCTCGATCTGGACTCTAGCTTCTGCTCTTATCTGGTTGCGTTCGTCTTGCATGCCTGTCAACAGCTCTTCTTGAAGAATCTTCACCATTTCAACATCGGATTTGTTTCGAATTTTGATGCCGAACATTATTTCGAACGGAGTAAACTTTGATGATGAGTGAACGTGCGCAATGATCGCCTGTTGCACCTGAGTAACATATTTATACCATTTTAATGGTTCTGCTGCAGACGTCTTTACCAGTACTGACAGAATTACTCTATTCACTCTTTCAATCTATCGATTGCCTCTCGGAAGTGTTCTCGAAGTGTTCTATATTATTTTCAGCACAAAACTCCTTAAACTGTTTTGATGTGAAGGCCGCTCCTTTGTCGCTGACAATACGTTGAGGACTTCCAAAAATTGCTACCCAAAAACTGAGGTGTTTGATGACCTCTTGCGCGTCCGTCGACTTAGATAACCAGGTGTATTTGGAAAACCCGTCAATAACAGCAAAAATATATTTGTACTTTTTCACCGTTATATCCAAAGATCCTAGATGATCAACATGAAGTGTGGTCAGTGGCTTGTCTCCTTTATCGATGAGGTGTAAAAAATCCTCCTGTTTACCCAGCTTTCTGTTGTGTGTTATACACTCGATACAATTAGCGATGAATTCACTAACCTTCCTCTCTAAGCTCTGAATAAAGTATTCCTGCCGAGTCGCATGCATGGTTTTCTGTACTCCCATGTGACCAAAATTGGGAGCACTTCTGATAATTTCAATACACTTGGGTACTGCTAGCACGTCAATCCCATCAACCTGCTTATAAATCAACTGATTTTTCGTCTTATAGTCTGCATAGGGTTTCTGCTTCAAAATTTCTGCAACAGCTGTGAGATGTTCATCCTTACGTTGAGCCTTTAACATTTGTCTGTGCACTTCTGATGTAACCATCATGACTGGAAAGCGACTTAAGCTATCTACATGCTTCATCCTGGTCCCAGCACGATGTTCTATGGTGTATGAAAAATCTTGGTGGTACATTAGCCACTGTACTACTTCTCAATGTACAGGGTTTCCCATATTCGACGGACCCATGTTTTTTTTAAAAAAATCAAAGAAAAAAATAAAAATTTGGCGGTCGGCAATCGTAATCATTTAATTTGTTCCAAGTAGATTTGTTTACATCAATTTTTGAATATGATATCTCTCAAATGGCCGCCTCTGGCGTTGATGGCGTATTGTGCCCTTTTTGCAGCATTTTCCATCGTTTTCGCCAACATTTCGGCCGGAATAGCGGCTATTTCTTCACGAATGTTGTCTTTGAGCTCTTCTACGGTCCTTGGCTTGTTAACGTAAACCTTTGACTTCAAATATCCCCACAAGAAGAAGTCAGGCGGCGTCAAATCGGGCGAACGCGGTGGCCAGTCCAAATCACCACTTTTCGACATCAAACGGCCCGGAAACAATTTCTTCAGAAAATCGATTGTTATGCGACTTGTGACTCATGTCGCGATAACGCTCCTGGTTGATGGTAACAGCATGGCCATTTTCATTTTGGAAGAAAAACGGCCCAATGACCGTTTTCGCACTAACGCCGCACCAAACTGTGACTTTTTCGTCATGAAGAGGCACTTCTTGAATCTCCTGAGGATTTTCAGTGGCGTAAATACGGCAATTTTGCTTATTTACGGTCCCATTCAATGTGAAATTTTAATTTTTTTAAAAGCACGTTGAGTTTTCACAATTGACTTGTTCTGTTGAATGTAAATTTCAACTATTTCAGAGCGCTCGCGTGTATTGTTCCATGGTAAAAATCTGCTTGGACTGACGCTTCAAACGCGGTATGTCATTAAGCGATCTGACATCTCTGTCAAAAGATATGGCGTTGCCAGATGGGTCCGTCGAATATGGACAACCCTGTACCTCTTTCTTTGTGGTTGTCATCTTAAAAGATGAACAGTCAGTCACAAGGAAAAAATCGATGCCCATAAGATGCCGCCTTACCATTTTTATCGCTAAATATGCTGCCTTTACTTCCAATAAGTAACTTTACTTCTTGAGGCGACGTTTCCTTGCTCCAATAAAATACGGGATGCCATTTGTTATTGTGCTGCTGAAGAAGAGTTCCACCAAATCCGTCTTTTGTGGCATCTACGTGTGTTTTTTGCATTCTGCTTAAAAATCTTCAAAACTGGTTCATTCATTAAGGAACCTTTAATTTTCCAACAGCCAGAATCTGCAACGCTCCTATCTTGAATTCCGCATCTTTTTCAGCAAATTGGTTAGCGGTCTGGCTAACAGAGCATAGTCCTGGATAAATTTTCTAAAATATCCGGTTAGTCCAAGAAATGCCTGTACTCCTCTGATATTTTTGGGCAAAGGAAACTTTTTGACAGCCATTACCTTCTCCTGACCTGGCTTGACATGGCCATTTTCAACTTCATGTCCAAGAAAATTTATTTTCTGCTTCAAAAACTGACATTTTGACCATTTTATTTCCAACCCAAACTCTTCTGCTTGTTTTAATACCGTTTGCATATTCTCTAGGCATTGCTCAGCCGAATCTCCAAAAATAACAATGTCATCAACGTAGATCTCCATTATGCCTCTGTTTATTAAAGGTTGAAAAATGTGGTTTATGTAGCGAACGAATACTACTGGCGAGTTACAGAACCCGAATGGAACCCTGTTGAATTTGTATAACCCCTCTTTAGTTACAAATGCTGTAAACTTTCGGCTTTGTTTATCCACTTCCACATGGAAAAATCTATTTTTGAGGTCTATTACCGTGAAAAATTTCGCTGCTTGCATTTTTTCAAGTTCCTCTTCTACAATTGGGACTGGAAACCTATCTTTCAGCACATTAGCATTCAGGATCCGATAATCTATACTCAGCCTATAGATCCCTTCTTTTTTCTTCGCCAAAACAACTTTGCTTGCCACGTTAGAGCACGATTCTCGGATTATACCCTTACTTAGCCATTCCTCCACTTGTTTTTTACAAATTCGCGTTCTGCCACTGACAAACTACTTGGGCTTTCACGGAATGCAATATTGTCGTTTTTTGGTATACTGCGCAGCTTTATTGGACACTCCTCTTGATTAGTCCTCGGCTTGTACGACTTAATAAGGTCTTTAATGGTTTCTGCATATTTGGGATCCACATCAATTTCAATGCCATCATTTGAACTCACCACGTTGAATACATTCCCCTCAGAATTATTTTCATAATCTCTCCCCTGAGCGTCTTTAAAAGTATAACCATTTCTATCGAGAGTTATAATGAACTCTTGTAAAAAGTCGTAGCCAACAATTACATCCACTTTCAGCTTTTCATCAGGAACAACTAGGAATGTGTGATCAGTTACTAGTCCATCCACTTCAACTGTTTCTGAAAATTTACCCAGCACAGATGTTGCAACATTACCTAGACCGAAAAGATTTACATAACAACTTTGAAGCTTTCAGTTACCGAATGTCTTTTGGAACTTTTCCTTTCGAATTAAGGACACGTCTGCTCCGGTGTCTATCAAGCACATAATTTTTTAAAATCCGATTTTCAGTTCTTTCAAACGGTTCTCCTTTACCACAACATTATCGTTTTGATTCACACCTGAACATTACTTTGCCAAATGGCCAACTCCGTTACACTTAAAACATTTCGTTTCTTCTTTACAGTCAACTCTATTATGCTCCGTAGAGCCGCAATTGCAGCAATGTTGTTAATATTACCGCTGCTGTTGTTGTTGTTGCTGTTTTTCATTTGGTTTATCAACACCTTGCCGACGGTTATTGAACAAACTGCTTTTAACTACCGACTCTGCCAATTCGTAGCGACTTCTTAGCTCTTTAAACGAGGACGCACTATACAAGGGGAATTTCAGATCATCACGCACTTCTAGGCCGTCCACGATGTAATTTATTACCGACTGATCTTCAATTTGACCAAGTGCTGCTATTTTACGCTAAAGTACATACTCATAAATTTTCCGACCCTTTTATGAATTTCTGCACTGCTCAGCTGTTTGTCAAATTCATCAATCAATATTTCGCATAAGTTCTCATAATTTGACACTGTGATCGTTCACAAAAATAATTTTGCCGTTCCCGTCATCTTGTTTCTTGCATTCAAATATTTCTGTTTTTTATTTAATTCGTACGCTTCGGCATTTTCATTAAAATTATAAAACCAATCGGGGACCACTTTTGAAAACCTTTCGATTGACACACCACCTTTATATTGGCTGCTTTCACGGCATTCTGACAAGATTCAGATCAGATCCGCCAATTCCCCATTATGCACGTATGTGTGTGTTTCTTTATAGTCCACTCTGTTCATTTGATTTTCGCCGCCACTGTAGCTTTCGATTTCTTCACAATCACTGCCTGTTTCATGTTTTTCTCTTCCAACTTCTTGCATTTTTTCACGCACTTCTTGTTCTCCTTCTGTACCTGCCATTTTTCGTTCAAACACACTGACTATCGCTGTCTCTTTCTCACTGCAAACATCTCCGATATTTGTTTTATTTCTTGTCTGTACACCAAATGTACAGTTGAGATCCGTTTCGCTTACTTCTTTGCTTTATTTTTTCTTTGCCGGCGTAGGTTTCTGCTTTTGCGCGGCGTTCTTCTTCTTGTTTGAATGCATCATTATTTCACAACTTCACTGGAATTTTCTTTTTTTTCGTTGAAATTGTACGAACCAACTTATTTGTTTCAACTTTTCACTCACTTTATCAACTTTTCTACTTATTTCTGTGGCTGCTCGCAACGGTTGAGCCCCCATGTAAGATGTATTTAGTTATTAAACCATTTATTGTTAGAAATTTAGGCAAATGAAAACATTGGAAGGTACAAAGTATGCTATAGTCGGGCTTGACCGACGTTCTTACTTGTTTTTGTATCGAGATTTAAGTATTAAATATACAAGGACTATTTTCCATCTCCTGTCAGTGAAATACAAGCTATATTTTAGATTAAATTTAACATACCTGATACAATTATCTGGATCATTAACACAATCAGTGTTACAACGAAATCGTTCCCATGATAACCATCCCATTGGTGGAGTTCTTGCTAGTCCATTATCCAAACAGTTACATACTGCACTAAAAATACTGATGGTCCAAACTAAAGCATGCATGACTTCCTAAAAATATATTTGCATTACACAAATTAGATTATCAAACATAATAAGTACTTTTTTTGTGATTTTGCGTGTGTGTCAGCTGTTACCGCTTTCGCTGAAGCTTTACGTAACAAAAGGAACAATGTGATTCTAATTCAGTATGAAATGAGTAGGTCCATTGCCCATTGCTTCGTCAGCTGAAAGCTCTAATTTTTTAATAGCTTAGAAATATCTGGGCCAACAAATATGCCCTCCTTTGGTTGGCCATTGTTTAGAAAACTGCAAAACATTTCATTTCGTGTGCTTTTGATTCTGATGCTGCTTTTGAGAAAATCCGAAAGTCGCCTTAAAACTGAAGGCAAAAAACGAGTTGTGCAAAATCGAAGCAGCAGTCGACGGTTGCAGAATTTTATTATTTGCTTTGCCGCGCATGTCGATGTGGCAGTTTTCGATCAAAAGCTCAAATGGGCGGCTTCTGCTGTCGGTAAGTCGGCGACTACGCCGAAGCGACGGAAGTTGCGACTGTTTTTCCCATTTTGACTAGTGGGCTACAACAAATCAAATATTGCGCCAACAACAATACCATGCCAAAAGAGCGTAAGAGAGTGGATGAGTGGGTTCGAGTGTGAGCGCGAATATTGAATATGTGTGCGTAGAACAAAACAAATATAATGGCGACCAACTTCTGTCGGTACGGCGATGCTGATGATTTACAAAATCCGAACACTTGCTGCCGTAGACGAATTGCGCTTTTGACCCACAGCAGGAGCTCTGACTCGTTCTGCTGAACAAAATCAGCAGGACCTGCTTCGTAGCGACATGCGCAGCTGTCCTTAATTAGATGCACGACAAATGACAAAATCACGCAACGACGACCACTTCCGCTGCATCGAATTTTCAAAAATCGTCAGTCTAAACTGTGAAAAGTAAAAATATTCAGACTTTTGATTCTTCAACTGTAATAGTTTAAATATTACTTATTTATCTTTTGATTGAATTTAAAAGTCCCAGTCCCATATAACAGACATTAATATGTTTACTCAAGCTTAGGACAAATAATGGTTTTTTTAGTTTATTTAACTAATTTCATTGTATTTGTTACTTGTTTTTTTACTCTGTATCAAAGGTACGCAGAGTATATTAAGTTTGTGCCAAAGTATGTAACAGCCAGAATGAAATCTCTCCGACCCTTGTAGTGGCGCTTGGTTCGACCAAAATTTCGGAAAAGCCTAAAAGTATGCCATACTTGTTTGACTCTTGGCTAGGCTTTTGTTTACTTATAAGATAAAATTAACTAAATATGCATATAAATGAAGTTGTATGGAGTAAATGTATGAGCTATAGACTAGTTGTATTTTAAAATGATATATTAAATTATGAATTGTTCCGATGATATGGTTCTATCGATTAGTCATCGAAGAGTCGCTACCTATGAGTTTCGATAGTGGAGCGCTGTCAAGTGTGAAGGGCCAAGCCTAGTGTCAAGGGCATGTAAGCATTTCCGTCTGCAGGTTAGGTGGCTTTTCAAAAGCGCAGCTTCCGCCTTTCCGTTCTTGACCGTCACGTTGAACACATCGTGCTTCTCTTCAACGTTTCAAGCAGCAAAAGTTTTTTTCTATTTTGTGAAAAGTTTAATCTTGAGACTCGGGCAGCAGCAGCAGCCCAAGTAAAACGCTGCAATCAAGTGCGACAACAAAAACGAAAATAAAGTGCAATTGTTTCTGCGAGCCGAGCCGAAAAAGACGATAAGGTCAATTCGATCTTAAAGATCTAAAAATCAGTGGTGTGCCAATCCCCAAAAAGGGTAATTATAATTAAAATTGTGATTCTGGTTGCGCAGGCGCTTAAGGTTTCTTCCGCTCATGCATTTTTGCAGGGAGTGGCCCCAAGTGTTAGCTGAGCTAGCCTCAATTTTGCACCCAGAGGTCATGTGGTGATCGAGCCATGAGAAGTGCGTAAAATAACCCCATTGAAGCCTCAAACCCGCCTTTCATAGGAGATTCACATCGAGTGACCCTTAGGAGCCTCCGTTCATGTGCCCCAAGAAGTCTCAAAACACGCTTCCCCGTTGGAGTTTCAAGTCCAGTACACATTAAAGTTCCCCCTTGGAGTTTCATTTGGCACATGTACGCCTATTAACAACAGACACCCACAGTTGGCCCATGTTAGTCGCGTGAGCGCCTAAACGAAGAAAAAAATTGAGGATCGTGTGGGCTAGTGCATACCCTAGAATTTTGCAGTGATGGCCAAAGCAGCGGGTCTCTTCCAGACCATATAGTGGTTTAGTGGTTTTGCAAATTATTTTTATTTAAATTAATTTTTCCCTGAATGCGAAACTAAAGTGAAAAGAAAAGTGGAGCATAAGTTTGATAAAATATAGTTGCTATTGTTTATTCTTGTGTGAGGAGCATTTGTTACCTATTTAATAATGATCTGCTAAAACCTCAACCATATATACCACTGATCATCACTGAACCGCCCCAAACCTTAATCAATGTCCAGCGAACCCAAACCAAACATCAATATACCTCCACAAGACAGCATGAAAGATCTTTCAGCGTGGGAATTGGAACAAATGTAAGTCACAACAAACCAATTTTGTATTGCCCCTTATATTGTTTTTGTTTTGGTTCTGGCCTCTTTACCTCTGCATAAAATGTAAAAAAACGCCAGCTAAAGAGAGCAGCTAATAACTGAGCTTAACGTATTTATTTATGCACTTTGCTTTTGCCCTTTTGGCCGATCTACTTTCATTTGGAAAGTCTCCACCTGGTTATGATGACTCATCATTAAATATTACACCTGCTCAATACACTGAAAGAAATTATGAAGTATATATAAACAAAAACGAATTATTCTTGAATTTCAATCTTTATTTAACTTCTTTTGCTACTTATTAAATGCACCCTATAATTATATTTTATATTTAATAATATTATATTATATTATAATTTCACTATTATGGTTATTCATGTTAATTTTCAGCTACCCTTTTCTTTCGCGTTCGCATTCGGTTTAATTTTTGTTTAATGAATCCAAAATTAATATTAAATATTTTTTTTTGTGAATAAATAATGGACTTGAATATGAACTAATTTGTGTAGTGATGTAAGCCCTGCCAACCCTGAGTGAACCTATGTCGTGAATATCTTTAGATGAAGGGGTCGTTTGTATAAATCATACATCTTGACGACCATGGTTGGGTGGGGATAGCTAGCGATGTATAACACCTGAACGCGCTAGTCAACACATCCTGAGATGCCATCCGTGACCCTTGTCTCTCCTTCGCGATAGTCGAGATTATTTTTGAACTTTCTGTTCGACTTTCTCTATCTATCTATCCCTTTTTCTGGTTCTACCTTTCTCTTCCTCCAAACTCAACTCTCTCAAGGATCACTATCTCTCCATATATCCTTTTCTCTCTCCTTCTTGTCTGTCCGTTGGATACGAAGTCCTTTAAATGTGGTCGACTTTCTGATCTGCCACTGAACTTGAAACAACAGCACGCGGATCAAAATTAAAAGTTAATAACATTGAGAGCTCGTAGTGAGTAGCGGTCTTTCCCTGTGGCACCCCCCCCCCCCCCCCAAAGCTTCAAGCCAAAAGCTCCATCTTAAACAGAACTTATTATCTAAGCTTTGGTGCCTGTGCTTCTAAGCAGGTACGACATACTCCTAATTACCGTAATTAAGCCTAGCATAAGTATAGCATTAAGATCTCTTCTAACACATGTAACCATATATAGCCCGTAAGAGCTAATGTAAACAAAATCATAAATAGTGGCCTTGGTGCCCAAAAAAAGTCACTAAAGGTTCACACCTCAAACCGCCTCCATTACATGGCGATCCTACCTTAAATCGGCAAAAAAAAAAAACCAAAATGTCATTTTGCCTACCATCGGCAAATCAACAAAAATATCCTGCCGTCAAAAGGGATATGACGGAGCACAGCATCGCCGTTCAAAGGGCGATCCGTAAGTGCCCACAGGCTGGACCTAAGCCCCTAACTATAGAGGAGTACCGGGCACGCCAACCGGCAAACCGAGCGGCCAAGTTGGCCGAAGAACAGGAGGAAGAAGCCCTCACTAACATCCCAACGGCGCGGCGGAATCAGCGCCAACAACCGAAGAAAACGGGCCGCACTCCTGGCCCGTGTTAATTTAGATCCACCACCACCCTGGAACGAAGCCTCCATCATCTGGCAAGAAATTTCTAAGGTGGAGGAAGACCAAAGGAAGAGAAGGGAAGCAGCGCAGCAAAAACAGCAGCAGCAGCAACAATTAAACTAAATAAACACAAACTAAAAAAAAATTTAAAAGGGAGTGCCTAAATTTGGCAACCCTGCGCTACGATATTCGCCCTCGCTCAATAACAAAACAATTTATAAACATACGTATGAACACCATATGCATACAACTATAAGTACACCACACAAATTTAAAACATGTTATACACTTACACATATGTACATACACATACAATTATTACATTTCTTACATTTAAAAATGATTTGAAACACACAAAATTTTAAAATAATTCAGAACAATATGTCACAAATTAGGAATAAGCAAAGTAAATCAAAACAAACAAAAGAGCTTTCAAACGGAGCTGCTGCTTGAGGAGCTTTCTGAGCTTTATGATCTGCGCACAGTGGTTAGACCTTTAGATAAAACGAGTTAAAATTTTTTTTCGTACATTGGTTAGGAGTCAAATAAAAAGATAACGAAATTTTTTTGCACAGTGGTTGATGGATAACTAAAAAGAGTTGAAAAAAAAGGAGAAACAAATAAGAGAAATATTAAGAGCTGACTATACTAAGCTCGATACACTACAGGAACTTCAGGCTAATGTCACTTTCCTACTTTTTAGAAATAACTTAGAGTATATTACAAATAAACACAAAATATTAGCATTCCTAACTAGAAAGCTGGACAGTCCTGCCAGTTATGAATTTAATTATATAGAAGGAGAAGCAGATTTAGAAATAAAAGAGGAAGGAAAACTACCCCTTAATATAGAAAAAAAATCAAAAGAAATTAATATGCCTCAAACTCGTCTCGAATTTCTGAGCTCGGCCTCAAGGCTTTTTCATGATTTTGATGGAAAGGCTGAAAACTTTGTTAGTTTCATTGACTCTCTTGAACTTTTAGATGACATTAAGGAAGAAAATGAAGCAACAGCTGTACGCTTCATTAAGACAAAACTCAAAGGAGACTCCAGATTATTAATTACGATCGAATCGACAATTAGAGAAATTATATTAAAACTTCTAAATAGTGTTAAGGGAGAATAAGAAGGAGTTCTAGAAGCTAAGATGATGAACATAAGACAGAACGGAAAATCAGCTACTGCATATGCGACAGAAATTGAAAATTTAACAAAAGCACTTACGAGAGCATATATTCTTGACGAACTTAAACCAGAAAAAGCTAATAAATACGCTACAAATACAGCTGTAAAAGCAATAACACAAAATTGCACAATAGAAAAAGTCAAAACGATAATGGAAGCGGGACAATTTAGTAATATGAACGAAGTTATCTCTAAATTTGTCAGTAGTTGCACACACGCAACTGGTCAAAACAACACTATTCTTTTTACAAGACCAAACTTCAACAATCGGTTCAATAACCCTAACAGGCAAAATAATCAATGGCAGAACAACAATAATGGTCAAAGAAACTGGAACAACAATAGTTATAACAGAAACAATGACAATTACAGATACAACAATAATAACAACAATCGCTATAACAACAACAATAACAGATATTACCAAAACAATGGATATAATACTAATAATAGAAACTATAATAATAATCAAAACAGAAATAACAATGTTAGAATTACGACTGAAAATAATCAGCAGGAAAACTCAGAACGTCCTCTGAATTCAAATTAAATTCACACAAAATATACACTCAAAGACTAGACAACAATAGTTTCATTTTCTTAAACCTCAAATCAATATCCATTAAATTTCTCAAAGACACAGGTGCGGATATCTGCTTAATAAAAGAAAGCAAACTGATTTATCCAACAGATATAAACACAACAAAATACACTAGGTTTAATGGGATATGTTAAGAAACTGTACAATCAATAGGAGAAACGGTTTTAAACTTAGATATCGAAAACATTTCACTCCAACACAAGTTCCAGGTAGTCAAAGATAATTTTCCGATTCCATGTGATGGAATAATTGGACTTGACTTCATTAAAAATTTTAATTGCAACCTAGATTATGCACATAATCAAAACCTATTTACAATAAGACCAAACTATCCCCACCAAAATGTAACAGTTCCCATAGCAACAAGCTCACAAACAAGTATTTGCGCAATTCCATCTAGGTCCGAAGTGATAAAACCAATACAAATTAACAGTAACGATGACGATATTTTGATTCCGAACCAAGAAATTCAACCAGGTGTATTCATTGCAAACACGATAGTATCAAAAAATAGTCCATTCGTCAGATCGATAAACACAAACACAGTAGAAGCAAAAATAAACAAAACTAATATTCAAACTGAAAGACTATCAGACTACGACATTTTCCAAATACCCACAAACAATAAAGCACATGAAACAAATGTTTTGGAAAAGCTCAGTAGAAACTTCCCTACTTTTGTTAAAGAACAACTACATAGCTTATGTTCTGAGTTTAACGATATTTTTGTCCAATAACTTCTACAAGCAAAAACTCCGACTAAAAGACAAAACTCCAGTATATATGAAAAATTATAGGATAGCACATAGTCAGAAAGATGAAATAAGGAGGCAGGTGGACAAACTGATCGATGATGACATAATTGAACCATCAATGTCTGAGTAAAATAGTCCAATACTTTTAGTACCAAAGAAATCAGTCCCAGGAAGCGCAGAAAAACGTTGGAGTCTAGTAGTAGACTATAGGAAAATCAACAAACAGTTAATAGCAGACAAATTCCCACTACCCAGAATGGATGTCATTCTTGATTAACTTGGACGGGCAAAATATTTTTCTTGCCTAGACTTAATGTCAGGCTTTCATCAAGTAGAATTGGAAGAGAGTTCAAGAGATATCACATCATTCTCAACTGATAAAGGCTCATACCGATTTAAAAGATTACCTTATGGCCTCAAAGTAGCTCCAAACTCATTCCAAAGAATGATGTCTATAGCATTTTCTGGACTATCACCGTCTCAAGCATTTCTATATATGGATGACCTGATAGTTATAGGATGTTCCGAATCCCATATGCTACGCAACTTGCGGGATGTTTTTACCACATGCAGAAAGTACAATCTTAAACTATATCCGGACAAATGTTCTTTTTTCAGACATGAAGTTACATTTTTAGGCCACAAGTGCACAAACAAAGGAATCTTACCAGATGAAAATAAGTTCGAGGTTATTAAAAACTATCCCACTCCAAAAAACGGGGATGAAGCTAAACGCTTTATGGCATTATGCAATTACTATCGAAGGTTTATTCCAAATTTCGCGGATTCCGCAAGACATATAACGAGGTTATCTCGAAAAAATGTAGCTTTCGAATGGACAAATGAAAGTGAATTGGCATTTAAATATCTTAAAAAGCAACTTTTAAGCCCAACTATTCTTCAATATCCAGATTTCAATAGGGAGTTTTGCATAACAACGGACGCAAGCAAAAAAGCATGCGGAGCAGTGCTGAGCCAAGAGTATGACGGAAAACAATTACCAGTAGCATACGCATCGAAGTATTTCACCAAAGGCGAAAGCAATAAATCAACAATAGAGCAAGAACTTACTGCAATACATTGGGAGATACAATATTTCAAACCCTACATATATGGGAAAAAGTTCTTAATTAAAACAGACCACCAACCGCTGACTTATCTATTTTCATTAAAAAACCCAGCATCCAAACTTATACGAATGAGGTTAGACTTAAGGAATTTGAATTTACAATTGAATATATCAGAGGACTTGAAAATTATACAGCAGACGCTTTATCGCGAATTGAATTTAAAGACATAAAAGATTTATCAAATAATAATATATTAAAAGTTACTACAAGATCAGACACGAAAAAGAAAAATGAAATCACTGACAAACAAAACAAACAACTGACAAATGAAAAGACAACAATGATTTACTAGGCAATCAGCTTCTGTGATACCAATAAAAGTATAAAATTAAAATTGAAGGATAAAAAATGCTCATTAGTAAGAGGAAAATCAAGGGTAACAGCTTTTGCAGTTAATGATTTATTCATTAATGGAATACTCAATCTAGATCGATTCTTTCCAAGGCTTGAACAAGAAGCCGGTGAACTAAACATTAACTTATTGCAAATAGCTCCTTTAGATGAATTATTCAGTATAGTTTCAGTAAACGAATTTAAGAGCAAAGGAAATAAACATTTGAGGAAATTAAAAATTACTATACTGCCATTATTAAGAAATTTAAAAGAAAATGATGATGAAATTGAAAATATATTAGAAGATACCATGATAATCCAATATCAGGAGGACACTGTGGAATATCAAGAATGTTGAGAAAAATTAAAAGAAAATACTATTGGAAAAATATGACAAGAGGTAACTACTTACGTAAAATCGTTTGAAAAATGCAAGTTAGCTAAAATTACCAGACATAATAAAACCCCCATGACATTGACACCAACGCCTGCAACAGCTTTTGACATTGTTATAATTGACACTATTGGTCCATTACCAAAAACAGAAAACGGAAATGAATACGCGGTCACAATGATTTGTGATTTGACGAAATACCTTATTATTGCACCAATACCAAACAAAAGCGCAAAAACTGTTGCAAGAGCAATATTTGAGAAATGTATTTTGGCATTTGGTCCGACGAAAACTATTATCACAGACATGGGAAAAGAATACATGAACTCAATACTAACGGAATTATGTAAAAACTTTAAAATTGACAAAATTAACTCAACTGCCCATCATCATCAAACACTAGGAACAATCGCGCGAAGCCACAGAACATTTAACGAGTATATAAGATCATACATATCAATAACCAAATATGATTGGGATGAGTATCTTCAATACTTTACATACTGTTTTAATACTACTCCATCAACTGTACATGGCTATTGTCCTTTTGAGTTGATTTTTGGTAAACAACCAACTGATTTTCCATTTTCATCAACAACAGTTGACCAAGTCTATAACTTAGAAGATTATAATAAGGAAATTAAATATAAGCTACAAATTGCACAAAATAAAGCAAGGCTCATGCTAGAAAGATATAAGGAAAAACAAAAGATATATTATGATAAGAAAACAAATGAAGTAGTAATTAAAATAGGGCAACTAGTTTTAGTCAAAAATGACTCAGGTCATAAACTAGATAATCAATACTTAGGGAAGTATAAGGTAGTAGAAATAGGAAAAAACAACAATATTACTATTAGAGATAATAAAAATAAAACACAAATTTTAAACTTAGACCGAATTAAATTAATAGACTAAAATTATAATAATTTTAAGATCCCTTATAAAAAAAAAGATATAGGGCAACAGAGCGTAACTTATTGAGTAGGTGAATCCCAGCCTATGCTGAGATGTCTAATTCTGTTTTTATAAAAGAATATATTAAAAAAAAAAGAACAATAAATTATTCTTTTTTTTTGCGAAAAAGGGAGATGTAGGATAACTTATGGCAGTCACTATGCGTCAGAACAAAGCTCAGCATTTGGCTTACAAAGCTTAGCGATCAAAGCTCAAAGCTTAAAGCTCAAGCTAAAAAGCTTCAAGCCAAAAGCTCCATCTTAAACAGAACTTATTATCTAAGCTTTGGTGCCTGTGCTTCTAATCAGGTACGACATAATCCTAATTACCGTAATTAAGCCTAGCATAAGTATAGCATTAAGATCTCTTCTAACACATGTAACCATATGTAGCCCGTAAGAACTAATGTAAACAAAATCATATAAATAGTGGCCTTGGTGCCCAAATAAAGTCACTAAAGGTTCACACCTCAAACCGCCTCCATTACACATGCTTCTTATACCTGCAGGCAGATTAAGTTTATTTCCAATTTTTGCCATGCCCCTTCCGAATTTGCAATTAGGAAAAAACATCACGTTCCACAGCTTTAAAAATAGATGGGTCTAATCTTCTAGACATATAAAGTAATTCATATTTTTTATCGATTCGCCAAAGTATTGCTAAAGATCTTATCGGATATGATCAAATGTATGTTCGCTACTGCACCGCAGTAGCAGCGCTGATTTCAGCTGATACTGCATCATCAATATATATGCTGAGCATATAATTTCATTGATACAAGCAGAAGCTGTGGCTTGCCATTTCTCGAACACCTGAGATTTGCTTGCTAAAATCATGTCTGCTCCAACTCTTGGCAGTCTTTCGCTGAGCATCTCAAAGACTTTGCGGATGTACTTGAAATGCGTTTGGAGGCAGTATGAGTGAAGCGATGTCAGGCCGGTTTCAAGGTGGATGGCGTAATTAGGAGTGGTATTAGGGAGTTTGAAAACACGTTTTATAAACATCCTCTGAAGTCGTTCAAGTTCTTCATACGGGCTGCACCCCAAATTTACGACGCGTAACACATCACAGATCTGACTGCAGCTTCAAAAAGGCGAAATTTTGTGCTTGGAAATATGAGCGGTTTTCCAAAAAAGTTTTTCCAAGTCGTGTTATCAGCTTTCTTCGAGTCTAACAGTTTCTCTTGGAGGTGAGGCCTAAAATTCCAATTTCCCGATATCGTGACGCCTAGGTACTTAATCCTGGTTACTGTCTCCAGCTCGGCTTCATTTACCACTTATCGGCTCTAGGCGTTCGACCGTGACCGTCTTTAACCACCAGTACTTTGGTCTTCTGGGCATTTATTGGTAGACTCCACAGCTGACAGTAGTCGTTCAGCTTATTAATCATACTTTGGAGCATCTCGGGAGTGTCCGCCAGTAACGCCATATCATCAGCGTACATTAAGGTTTTTACAATTTGATCATTTACAGTCACCCCTCTGGGAAGCAAGGATGATATGTCGTCTTCACACCAGTGTTGTTTGGGAACCAGTCCGAGAGCTCACTTCCGTCCAAACAGAAAATATGTTTTCATTATATAGGTTGTTCAATGTCTGTAAAAATTTCGTCGATACTCCCAAAAGGCTTAGTTTCAGAAAAAGTCTATGACGGTTTATAGTATCGAATGCTGCCATAAAATCAACAAAGCAGATATACAGTTTCCTTCTCCTGTCTAGGTAGGATTGAGCAATTCCTGAGAGCACAAACACGCTATCGAATGTCGAATATCCACGACGAAATCCAAACTGGAATTCGCTAAGGACACTATTTTCAGTAACCCAGTTTGTTAGACGTCTAAGCATGATTGAGGTGAACAGCTTAATGGTTGCGTTTAGACATGAAATTCCTCTAAGTATTCAATGTAATCTTCGTTGTTTATGGTTGGGCTCAGCTCTATATGACTGCTGATTTATTATTTGTATTTAAGCCAGTTTGTCTTGTGTGAAGTCAGTCTCCGAGGATATTTTCTGATCTGAGGGCACTCCAGATGGGTGAATATTATTGGAGAATGGTATGACGACAAGTCTGCAAAGGCTTCTGCAGTTACCAGATACGCTGTAGAGTTGCTTCCCCTTGGAATTAGTCAGTCTGGAGCCCCAGTGGGGATGTTTCGAGTTGTAGTCACCTGCAGCGCAGAAGCGTTGACAAAGTGGATTAAAGAAATCTAGGAATTGATTTTCTGATATTGTAAATCGTGGGGGACAGAAAACCGCAGACAGAGTAATATTGCCTCGTTAAGATTCCATGCATATCGATGTGGCTTGTTAGTAGGTTTCTGAATATCCCGATAGTGGATAATGTTTGATGCGGCTTCTGACTAGGATACCAGTCCCGTCATGGGCTTTACCATCTGGGTGATTTGTTCTGTACGATGCATATCCAGATAGTCGAAAATTATATCGGTCCGACAGACGAGTTTCCGCAAGAAGCATTATGTCGATTTCATTGTCTTGGAGAAATTTGGATACCTCCACTTTGTGGCGAGAAAAACCATTTGCATTCCAGAGTGGCACTCGTAGGAGAGTAATTATTTGTGTTGTTGCGATGCGAGGATTTGAATGAGAATGCCTTGCCATTTGGTAGCTACTTTGGTTTGATGGTTGCTTCACTTGTTTAGTTGGAAGAGTCGGCTCAGTTCAAGTTTCGTGTGAAATTGTTCCTTGTTTCAGGACGCTTGCGAAAGAAACGCCTTGGGTAGTAGTCGATGGGGCAAAAGACAATCTCGTAGCTTTGGTGAAGAAGACTCCAGGAGTCGATTGCGAGGGTGTAAACATATTGAGGTTTCCATTGGAACGAGTAAATTCCGTGCGCGTATTAATCCTGCTCTTCAGATCTTTGTATACTTGGCAACATTTTTTGACTGATGTGTCCTCCTTGATTGCAGGGCATGAGAAAGTGTCGTGCAGTACTCCGCATGCCACACAAATTCTTGGCAATTGATACATTGCACTGGATTTGTGCGTTTGTGCGGTTCCTCTACAGTTATTCTTGGGTGCAATAAGTAAGGTAGATTGTAAATTGGGTGCACTACATTTTTGTTAAGAGCTATGTCTTCCGGGCTCACCTCAACTTTGAACAGCTGCTGGGATTTTTGAATGTTTTTATTAAATTTATTACGTACTTGACTTAAGTCCCTTTTCTTCCAAAGCATAAGCCACTTCCGATGCAGGTACACTTGATTCATTCCTTTGATTACAACTTGTATGCCTTTGCTACTTTTTAGTTGTAGGTGTAGTAGCTTTTATTTTCAGCTCTTAAACATTTTTCTACAGCGCGATAGTCTTCATCGGTGTTAACTTGGAGCTTTGTTTCGCATATGTTGACTTTGCTGACGGATGTCACATAGAAGTTGTTGTAGCCTATTAGCCGGACAAGCCTTGTTACTAGGGCCGTGCAGCTGGTATCCCTTATGTAGATTGGCGGAGGCTTTGGTTTTGCGGCACTTGCAGCTTTTTCTTCACTCTCAGCGTCAGACTGTTTGGCAAGAATCTGAAACCTATTACCAGTGATTGGATCTTTGGCCGCAGGCTTATAGCTTGTGTTGTTAAATTTTGATAAGGTCCCGTTTTTTGTTTGTTTTGCGGGCCTTATTTTCGATTGTTTATTTTTACGTACCGATCGATGCCGGTCTGCACATACGAACGGGTGGTGGGTGTTGTGCTCACTTGTGTATGTGTTAGAGGGAGCGCGATTCTGCATACTTGTTGTTGTTGAGTTCGTACAGGTTGATTGCGCTGGAGTAAGCGTTACCGTACTTTTTGTTGCATTTGCCGAAAAATTCATCATTGTGGGCTGAGAAGAAGGGGTGGGACATTGGGAGCTCCACGTCGCGGTGTTAGCATGAGAGCTTACAGTCGCTGTGCTGGTGGGCTCGGGAGAGACAATTGCAAAATAAGCTTTGTTGCGCTGTATAGAAAGCTGGCGATCGTCTTGTTGTTGTTGCATTGGGCATTGAGTTGGCTCTGACTCGTGGTGTTGTTAGTGTTCTTTGCACTTGCATTTGCTGAATTTGTACGCGTAGTCATTCAATTAATTTGATTTAATTAAATATCAACAATTAGATATTATTGGACAACATAAGCACGAGTGCTTAAGAATGTTCATTAAAGTCTTTTATCGCAAGTCGAAAGTATTTGTTTTAACATCTGATTTTAAAGACTTTACAACGAATAAAACCGGAGCTCGACAAAAACACGTCTTCACACTTCAACCGACAGTGTCTGTGACATATTGTTAAATAAAATGAATTTTATTGTTATGACTATACAGTGTTGCGAGTTTGTGAATCAGGGGAAGTTCTTGATAAATTATTTAAATAAATACATAAATCAAATCAGGGAACAACCGTGTATGTGGAAAAGGATCTTACAGCTAGGAGACAGTTCCAGAAACATGATGCTCATGCTGCGAAAAGAAATTCTTGCAATTAATTCTACTAAACGAATCTTTGTTGGAGAAGACAGGATGGCAATTGAGGACAAGTGGTTTTATAGGAACAGATCTGGCGAGCTCATGAGTGACAACCACCCAGCAACACACATCTTACAAAGCCTCTACGGTACTAACTTCGCTCCGCCTCCTAATCCTTCTCCTCCTCCTCCAAATCCTCTTAATCCTCATCCGCCTAATCCCAATCCTCCTCCGCCTCCTCCTCCTCGTCCTCCACCAAATCCTCCTCCGCCTCCTTCCAATCCGCAGCATGTTTCACATCAATTCCTCGTGAGTGTTGACCACACTCACACCTTTTTTTGTATTATCAAATGAACTTTATATCAAAGCTGACGGCAAACTACCAAAGCTAGCTTACATCGATTTTATTTTCCAATTTGTAAACACATTATCAATTTATCTAATTTTTATACTCTGTACCGTAGGTACATAGAGTATTATAAGTTTGTGCAAAAGTATGTAACATCCAGAAGGAAGCATCTCCGACCCCATAAAGTATAAATATTCTTGATCAGCATCAACAGCCGAGTCGATATAGCCATGTCCGTCTGTCCGTCTGTCCGTCTGTCTGTCTGTCCGTCTGTCCGTCTGTCTGTCCGTATGAACGCACAGATCTCAGAGATGGTAAGAGATAGAGGTTTGACGTGTATGGAACATATGCTTCTTATGTCTGCAGGCAGATCAAGTTTATTTTCAATTTTGGCCACGCCCCCTCCCGCCCCCGCAATTTAGAAAAAACGTCATATCTCCCACAGTTTTGAAGATAGATGGCTTGTTCCTTCTGGACATATTTAGTTATTAGGATAACTTATCGATCCGCCAAAGGAATGAAGAAGATCGGATGAACGGTTTTCGAGTTATGATCAAAAGACTAAATTTCTTGGTACAGAGTATGTTATAGTCGGGCTTGACCGACTTTCTTTCTTGTTCTTTTATGTAAAGAATTGAAAAAAACTTTTCATTAAAATCCCACTACTACCAAGTACTACTAGTTGTTAATCCTGTTAAGCTTTAGGAAGACACACCCTACGGAGTTACACCACCTGCCTTCCTCGCTCGTCGCGAGAAAGCAGATCTTTTACCGTCCCAGGCTTTTAATACTATTATAAAGAGATACAGCAGAGAGTGGTATATTTATCATAAAGTTTGCTTGTCTTAGGGGCTTTTCACATTTAAATATTATTAATATTACCTTATTTAAAAACGAGAAAGCTAAGCTTACTTCGTCTGTGCCAAAGTTTTATACCCTTGCAATTGCTCTCTTATATATTTTCAAAAATAATTTTTCTCTCAACGACCAATATGCCGACTGATCGTTCGTATGATATATATATATGATATAGTCATCCGAATTGGACAAAAATTGTAGAATTATGTGAAAGCAAGTGAAACCAACCAATACAAAATTGCAGGATGCTACCATTAAAAACGAAAACGTTTTTCTAACTAAGACTGTTTTTCCGACCTATCTTTTGCAGCTGTACCAAATAGTTGTCCGATTTTCATCAAACTTGGCAGAATTATAAAAAAGCATAGATAACCTATAAATACAAAGTTTATAGACGTTTCTATGGAAAAGAAAAAAGTGGTTCTTACTAAAACTAATTTTACGACTGATTTTCCACATGGGAGCTATAAGATATAGTCATTCGATCCGTGCAGCAAAAAGAAGACTCTGTGCAAAATTTCAGCTCGATAGCTTCAAAACTGAGGGACTAGTTCGCGTAGAAACAGTCTGACAGACGAACGGACAAAGCTCAATCGACTCAGCTCGTCACCCTAGTTTGTTGGGTCGGAAATGAATATTTCTATGCGCTGTAAGCTTCAAAACTGAGGGACTAGTTCGCGTAGAAACAGTCTGACAGACGGACAGACGAACGGACAAAGCTCAATCGACTCAGCTCGTCACCGTAGTTTGTTGGGTCGGAAATGAATATTTCTATGCGTTGTAAACTTCTGTGCAAAAGATTAATACCCTTTGCAAGGGTATAAAAAATATGCCGATGATATTGATATTATCGGCAAAGACGAATGTGCGATAAGCAAGGCGTTTTCAGATATAGAGAGCAGTCAAAACTCATGGGCTTAGCGGTAATTGAAGATAAGACGAAGTACCTATTATAAACGCGAAGTGAGTCTACGCGTCTTGGACAATCTGTTGCAATGGAAGACTGGAACTTCAAGGTAGTTAAGGATATTGTCTACCTCGGAACGACGATAACCAGCGACAACAACATCAGTCTGGAAATTCGAAAAAGAATAACTCTTGGGAATCGATACCACTACGGGCTCAGTATGCAGTTCAAGAGCAGAGACCTCTCTCGAAAAACTAAAATTGCGCTATACAAGTCGCTTAACATCCCAGTCCTGCAATACGGCGCAGAAGCATGGACATTAACAGCAGCGGATGCGTCGGCCATTGGCGTGTTTGCGAGAAAAGTTCTTCGGAGGATTTATGGACCTCTAAATGCTGGCGACGAATTTCGCATCCGAAAGAATCGTGAGCTGTACGAGCTCTATGGGGACGGTGATCTTGACGAGCGCATAAAGCATCAGCGGCTGCGTTGGATAGGACATGTTACTCGTATGGATGACAAAGCTCCAGCAAAACAGGTGTACAAACGGAGTGCGAAAGATTTATGGGACGAGCGAAGCTGAGATGGGGTGACCAAGCGACGAAAGATATTTCGAACCTTGGTATGACCATCTGATGGCACGACAGGAGAATGGCGGAAGCGGATCGCGGAGGCCTTGACCGTTAATCGGTTGTGATAACTACATCAGGCCAGAGAAGAGGAGAAAGAGAGAGGCTCTTGTGAGTGTTATTTTTTTGTGCTCCGCAATATACTATTATTTGTTGCCTATTGAAAAAAACGATTTGGTCACAGTGATCGTACGGCCAAGCTTTTATTCGCAAAAAAATCTTTATTTTATTATACATAGTGACAGTTGACATTAAATCCCTTTAGTGCGCTCAAGTTTTGGATCAATCCAAAGATAATATATTTTTGCTAGACCCGGCATACGAAAGTGCACCCAATTCCGTTCCAATACCGTTCAAATTTTATGATATTCTCTTATGTAAGAAGAAGGATGACTCTGTTGGAATGATTGTATCTAAGCTAGATAAGGTGAAATCTAGCAAAAACTGGTGGAACGTGGCAAAAGAAGTAACAGGAAGCTGCTTCATGATTGGAACCAGCATCGGGGCAGACAACTTTAAGCAGTACTTCACATAACTTCTGAACCCCAGGCAGTTTGTTTTGAACAAAAGCTATGCTGCCCCATTACACGAGGATATAGAACTAGATGCAGAAATTACAGCGGAGGATATTAAAACGAGAGCGTAAGTTAAAGTCGGCCCTGCCCGATTTCGAAATACCCGTTACTCAAGGCAATTAGTGTTTAATAACCTCATGCGGCTCAGATAAGTATGCGACGTTTTTTTAACTCTGCCATTTATTATCCGATCTTTATAAAAATTTGCTCTCGGTTAAATATGCTTCAAGTGATGAACCATTGGATACGACCTTCGCAACCAGTATTATTTTCCCAATTCACACAAAAGGAGATGTGAATGTCCCCGGAAACTACATAGGAATCTCCTTTATGAACTGTTCGTCAAAAATACTAATGGGCATCGTACAGGAGAGATTATCAAACTGGGCAGAGAATAACCTCAAGTTAAATGAATAATAAGCAGGATTTCGGAAAAATTACTTAACAATTGACAATATATATAATCTAGACTCTAAAGTGCAACTCAAACTCGGAGAAAAGAAGAAAGACCTATGCATTTTTTGTTGACTTTAAAGTTTGACAAAATTATAAGGAAATTACTTATTTTTAAAATATGCACAAGTTGGGCGTATCGACAAGGACAGCAAGATTCATACAAAAAATATACGAACACACCGAGAGCGCAGCTTGGACTGGTACAGAGCTTTCTGATACATTTGAAACGAAAAGTGGTGTTAAACAAGGATGCCTGCTGTCGCCGCTACTCTTTTTATTTGGACGATTTACATGATTATCTTGAAGGAGGACTTAGCACTGACGACATTAATATTATGATATTACTATATGCTGATGACATTGGAATACTTGCTGACAAAGTAGAAACGTTACAAGGAATGATCAGGAGATTGGAGTTGTAATGTGTGAAATGGGGAATGGAAGTAAGCCTGCTGAGGTCATGATTTCCGAAACGGAGGACGACTGGCGAGCAACGAGTATTGGTACTTTAACGAAAATAGAGTCAACGTAGTATCGGAGTACAAATACTTGGGAATAAATTTCACCCCTCGGCTGTCTTTTAAGAAACATATACCAACAAGAAATAAAGAAACCAAAGCAACTATTAATGCAACATGAAGCAGATTTGTAAACAACAATGAAATAAGCCTTAAATCAAAGTGGCATTTATTTAACGCAGCATGCAGAGGAGTACAGTCTTATGGTGCACAAATTTGGGGCAATTCGTGCTTCGTTGAGGTGGATATGCTAAACAGATTCTTCCGCAAAAGAATAGTAAAACTACCGAACTGCACGCCGAACTACGTACTCGCTCTGGAAAGGGCATGGCGATGGCCATTTGTATACGTATTCCCTTCATTTAAAATATGTTGGAAAAACTTTGTACGAATACAAAAGCAGTATCCTCCCCAACATGTCAAATAAAATATAGTAGTAGTAGCAAAGAAACTACAGTAGATAGAAACAACTATGAATTTGCCTTCACTTATTTTTTCGCGTTTCATGATGCGGGGGAAAGCACGAAGGGGGTTGGCTGATGCCAGCGAGATACACACTTGAGATATCTCAAAGCAACAAAGTGATTGCTGATTCTATTTTTAGAATGCGAGAGAGATCCATAAAAACCAGAGAGCGACAAATACAAATTGTGCTCTCCGGCTCTCTGGCACTTTGGCCAGCGGTGGTAGCTCTGCTTTGAAGAAATCAAATTTTGCAATTTTATTCGTGATGAACAGCGAGACCGGCAACATGAGCTCCGCTCCAAAAAAAAACTTTGCTAAATCTGGCTTAAAATGCTGCGTGCAGAATGCAAAAAATCAAAAAGAAATTACCCAAACCTAAAATTTTTCAAATTTCCATCGGCTGACCTAATTTTAGGGCAAATATGGAGGGAAAAATGTCGCATTAGTATTGGGGATTACAACAATACTTTGAAAATTTGCGAAAACCGTTGTTCGGAGCAGAACCTCTGCGCATCGCTGCCCAAATAAACTTTCTCAAAAGTTCTTATTAAATTGTCATTAAAATCAAAGGCCATCTGCCACCAATATATGTTTGCTTGCTTCGATTCGCGATTATTATTGTACCCCCCTCGCCAGTTCTATATTTAGAAACTGCAGCTGCGTGGACGCCTAAGCTTGTCTCTTATACATGCTTAGCCTAAGCGCAGTCGCAGCAGAGCTAATTTGGCACACATATAATTTGTGGTGAGCTGGCGAGCCTCACTTGCATTTGAGAACTGAATTAAAGAAGACTTGTTAATTTTATTTGCGCGCCGTGTTAACTTCATTTCGTTGTTTTTAGCTTGGCCAACTGGGAATGCAAACCAGTATCTCCACATAAAATTTGGTGATCCCGACGTGATCGTTGCAAGTCGGCTATATATATAGACACTATATAGTTCTTGATATATAGTAGTTTGTACATATCGCTGTACAAACATTCTCGCTTTGCACATATCGTTGTGCAGACATTTTCGTTGGTTCGTTTGTTTATACACACACATACATATACATAGCAGTTTTTCGGCGGTTCAACTGCTCTCGGTTCGGTACAAACAGTTTTGCCGTTCAGTGCAGTGAACATACGCACATATATACTCGCATATACATACAAACATACAAAGCAAAGGCGCGCGCGCAAGCATAAAAACGTTTTTGTGTTTCGCGATCATTGCTTATGCTTTGAAACATATATAAGCGGCTGTGCAGTGACAAGTAAACAGTTAGAAGGCACTTGATTTTCGGCGCGTCTGTCATTCTCGCATACAGGGTGTTTTTTATTTGAATTGATACGAGCGAAGGGCATTCATCTTTGAGCATGACAAACGGAATTGGTGAAGGTGCTAAGAGTGTCCAGTCGGGTGGGCCAAGTGACCTCGATTTTTACAAGGCCAAAGCTGGATCGGTCGTGCGTCAGCTTAATGCCTTACACGCGTTTGTAACTTCTGAAGAAATTTCTGACCTCGATGAAGCTGAGCTGCAAGTGCGGTTAGAATGGATCGAGCGCATGTACAGCGAATTTGATGCCGCTCAATCCAGCCTAGAGAGGCTGCATCTGTTGGAGTTGGCTGCAGATACGCGGGAAAGTTTTGGAAAGCTGTATGTGAGTGTAAAGGCGCGTCTCTCTCGGGAGCTTATGGCTGCGCGCACTTCCTCAAATGCGCATTCAACAACGGTTCGTCATTTTGTGGATGAAAATGGTTCATCGTTCGGATGCTCCATGAATAGACCTCGGCTGCCAGATCTTCAACTTCCTCGATTTGCTGGAAATTATACAGATTGGCCGGATTTCTTCTCGATGTTCTCGACCATTGTAGATAAGGACGGTCGCATATCCAAAATCGAGAAGTTTCAACACCTGCGTGGGAGTTTAGATGGTGCAGCGTTGGACACAATTCGATCCCTTGAGCTAACCGAAGAAAATTACGACAGGGCTCTAAGTTTATTAAAAAGTCGATTTGATAATAAACTTATGCATTTTCAGGCACACATCAAGGCGATTTTCGAGCTGCAAGGGGTGGAGAAGGGTTCAGCAAGCAGTTTGCGGGAGCTAAGCGACAAGCTTAATGTTCACCTACGGGCTCTTCAGACATTGGCTACTCCTCAGGAAACTTCTGATGGTTTTCTGATCTACATCGTGAGCCGCAAGTTGGATCAGCGTACGCAGGAGAAAGATAGGAGACTCTG
This sequence comes from Lordiphosa fenestrarum, assembly GCA_035044985.1. Classification (NCBI taxonomy): domain Eukaryota; kingdom Metazoa; phylum Arthropoda; class Insecta; order Diptera; family Drosophilidae; genus Lordiphosa; species Lordiphosa fenestrarum. The sequence continues at coordinate 55,701 of JAWNNO010006943.1, forward strand.
CCAACCGCAATGCTACCTACGTGGATCAGTATGGCTTCGTTTCTGGAGAAAAGATGCCGGATGATGGAGAATCTGGAATCGGCTATGGTAACCCAAACATCTAGCCAACAGGTGGGAAAAAGCTTATCGAAACATAAAACCAACATTCTCATCGCATCCACTAACGCTCATACTCAGTCAACATGCAACATATGTCACTCATCTGATCATTACATCTCGAAATGTCAGCAATTTCTAAATCTTTCACCCAATTCTCGATATAAGGAAGCCAAGAAAAGGCACTTGTGCTTAAATTGCCTGCGAAAAGGGCATGCTCTGCAGCAGTGCAAATCTGGGGCTTGCAGGCACTGCCAGGCCAAACACCATTCTCTGTTGCACATACCATCAATTCCCTCTTCATATAACGCTTCACCATCGCCCTCTGAGACAGCTAACCAAACATCAACCTCATCTACCCTGGTCTCAAGCGTATCTTCATGCCCTCCCCTTGCAGTCTCGAAGTCCTTGCCAAACGACTATGTGCTACTAGCCACCGCCCTCGTATACGTAAAATGCCGGTCTGGGGAGCTCATACCCTGTCGGGCAATTTTGGACTCCGCCTCACAGCTGAATATGTCGGTCACAAGTAGACTCGCTAATCAACTGTCGGCTGAAACAAACCATTACAGATTTCGCAGCCACAGCTATAGCTTAGACGCCAAGGGATGGAATATCGCCAAAAAACTGTACAGCTTGCTGATCCGAAGTTTTTCGAACCTCGTCGAATAGATTTGCTTTTGGGTGCGGAGTTATTTTTTGATTTGATGGGTGTAGGCCAAATTCGACTGGCGAGTCATTTGCGCAATGCTCCAGAAAACCAAGCTTGGTTGTGATAATCTCTGGTGGCGTCTTCAACCATGCTCAGGCTAAACGTTCGGCTCTTGCAGCATTTCTTCAACCAACCAATTTTACGTCCGATGATCACAATTTGACCGATTTAGTCAAACGTTTTTGGGAAATTGAAACCGATTATTCCTCTTCTCCAACAATCTCTGATGAAGACGCTCGTTGTGAGCAGCATTTTTTGGATAATTTTACTCGACTTGATTCCGGTCAATATTCTGTGCGTCTGCCAGTCAAGTCCAACTTTGAAGAACTTGGAGACTCATATCAGCGAGCTTTGCGCAGATTCTCAAATTTGGAAAGGAAGTTGGCCAAGCACCCCCAATTAAAGATCCAGTACGCAGCCTTTCTCAAGGAGTATCTGGATTTAGGCCATATATCTCGGGCTTTAAAACAGCCAAATACATCACAGTTCTTCCTTCCTCATCACTGTGTTTTTAAACTGGACAGTTCGTCTACAAAGGTGCGAGTGGTTTTTGATGGCTCTACCAAAACCAAATCTGGGGCTTCCCTGATTGATTTATTGATGGCTGGCCCGACTATACAGCCCAAAATATTCAATACACTTCTTCGGTTTCGGTTCTTAAAAATTGCGTTATGTGGCGACATATGCAAAATGTACCGGTGTGTACTCATTACTCATCCAGACGAGTTCATGCAATGTATTTTAGGGCGCAGTGACCCATCCGAAGAAATTGAAGTGTACAAATTGGATACCGTCACTTACGGAACCAAGCCCGCAGCATTTTTGGCAATTCGTGCCATGCACCAGTTAGCCATGGACGAAGAAGCTTCTTTTCCACTTGGTGCAAAAATAGTCCGCCGCGACTTTTATGTGGATGATCTCATTTCTGGAGGAGATACCATAGAAGAGGTTGCCGAAATCCGTCATCGAGTAAAGGAGCTTCTGTTAAGGGGAAAATTTCCTATTCGAAAATGGTGTTCGAATGAGCCAGCAGCTCTAGAAGGCGAGTCAGAGGCAGATCGAGATAAACTGCTCAAGTTTGATGATGGAACTGACGTAGCTAAGGCCCTGGGACTAGTATGGGATCCCAGTTCGGATCATCTCCTCTTCAAGTTTTTTCCAGTTATAGCCCAAGGATCCATTTCTAAGCGCACTGTTCTATCTTCGATCGCCAAACTTTATGATCCGCTAGGTCTCATATCACCAATCATAACAAAAGCGAAAATTTTTATGCAGTCGTTGTGGAAAGAGGAACTCAGCTGGGATGAAAGTCTTCCACAGGTCCTGCACACCATGTGGTGTGAGCTGACATCTCAGCTTTCTATGGTCAGCCGGTTTCAGTTTCCGCGGTATGTCTTGCAACCTGATGCTAATTTGGAGATGCACGCATTTTGTGACGCAAGCATGGCAGCTTATGGGGCTTGTATTTATATGCGCTCAGAGACTAATGGAGTTGTTTTGAGCCACCTTCTCTGCTCCAAGTCAAGGGTTGCACCTCTTAAAGTCATGACCATCCCTAAATTGGAACTCTCTGCTGCACTACTTTTGGCCGAGCTTGTTTCTAACGCTCTCAAAACCCTTCAAGTTTCGTGTTCCGTTCACTGTTGGTCGGATTCAACGATTGCTCTTGCTTGGATTCGAGATTCGCCATCAAATTACAATATTTTCGTCTCCAACAGAGTATCGCAAATTCAGGAGCTAACATCTGGAATGACATGGCATCACGTGCCTACCAAATTGAACCCAGCAGACATCGTATCCCGGGGGTGTACACCTATGGAGCTCAAGGACTCTGCCCTTTGGAATTTTGGTCCACCTTTTCTTTTGCGAGACTGCTCTGAATGGCCAGTAGACGTCCAGCCACCCATGGAATTACCTGAGCGCCGTCATACTGCTCTGATTGTTGCCGAACAACATGACATTTCGTACGGTACTATGTATCAAAATTCGTTTGGAAGGCTCCAGCGAGATTTTGCATACATTTTCAGATTTTACTCGCTCCATTTCAAGGATAGACCACGATCGAACGGGCCTCTCAGCGTTGAAGACATCAAAAATGGAACCTACTTGCTCGTCAGTGCCATACAACGTGTGCATTTTGCTGGGGAGTATAAGTCGTTGAGCAACAATAAGCCTCTGCCAACAAAGAGTGATCTGGCTTCGCTCAATCCCTTTATTGACGCATCTCGGCTTATTCGTGTTGGCGGTCGGCTGCAAAATTCTCAATTGGACTACGAGGCCAAGCATCCCATCTTGTTACCTAAAGGACATCCCGTAACCAATGCCATCATAACTTTCTATCATGAGAAGTTTTTGCATGCTGGGGCCCAGGGCTTGCTTGCAATTTTGAGGCAGCGATTTTGGCCCATTGGAGGGCGTAAATATGTCGGAGGCATTATTCGAAGGTGTGTTCGATGCTTTCGTTTAAAACCCATCCTTATGGAGCAGATCATGGGAAGCCTGCCTTGCTTGCGAAATATCATCGATGCTAAATTCTCGCCCACTTTACTCCCTTACAGAAAGCCCTGATGACCTGGATGTTCTGACGCCTAATCATTTTCTCAATGGGTCAGCAATTTCTGCATTTTGCGAGCCGGATTTGACGCATCTCCGCATCAACCTTCTCAGTCGTTGGCAGCGTCTTTGCCAAATGAAGCAAATTCTCTGGCGGAAATGGAGTATGGCATATCTGTCGCTGCTGCAGGAGAGGGGAAAGTGGCGATCAAATGCTCCAAATCTTCGCCCAGGCGCTATTGTTCTCCTCAAGGAAGAGAATGTGCCACCGCTACACTGGCCACTGGGACGCGTTGAGAGCGTCATTTCTGGAAGAGATGTAGCAGTTCGAGTCGCAGTCATTCGCACCGCCATGGGTCAATTAAAACTCGCAGTAGCGAAGCTAGCAGTTCTGCCCCTTTTGGATGGGTCTGTTGAAAGCCTGCATCTTCCAACGGGGGGTGTATGTTCGGAGCAGAACCTCTGCGCATCGCTGCCCAAATAAACTTTCTCAAAAGTTCTTATTAAATTGTCATTAAAATCAAAGGCCATCTGCCACCAATATATGTTTGCTTGCTTCGATTCGCGATTATTATTGTACCCCCCTCGCCAGTTCTATATTTAGAAACTGCAGCTGCGTGGACGCCTAAGCTTGTCTCTTATACATGCTTAGCCTAAGCGCAGTCGCAGCAGAGCTAATTTGGCACACATGTAATTTGTGGTGAGCTGGCGAGCCTCACTTGCATTTGAGAACTGAATTAAATAAGACTTGTCAATTTTATTTGCGCGCCGTGTTAACTTCATTTCGTTGTTTTTAGCTTGGCCAATTGGGGATGCAAACCAGTATCTCCACAAAAATTTTTCAAATACATACATAGGCAAGCGATTTTTAAAAAACGATGCCATTCCAACAATAGATCTGGATGAGTTTGACGAGTTGGAAAATAAAACCGCAGATTTTGAAGAAACACAGTATATTGTTGATGAACATATTATTGATGACAACTGTAGAAATTGCTGTAGAAATTGACTTCCACAATTGCTAGAATTATGATTTGGAAAATAATAAGATCGAGCTCAACAACGAACTGTGAAGACAATGAACTTCCTGATCTGACTACAGTTCCACAGTTAATTAAAAATGAAACGATGGTTGACTGCGAAATTCCTGCAACTGAAGCTAATGATGTTATTGAACTCTGCAACAAGGAACACTTTAATACAATTTCTCAAGATGTTTTAGGTTCTGCAAAATTCAATTTGGAACTAGTATCCACAAGATATATTATTGGCTACGTAGCTTTTAAAATTATTCCTAGCTTGAACTGCGAAACGTGCTCCAACGAATTAAGAAAAAGTGATGAAGTATTAACAGCACCAAGCGAAATATTTATTTTTCACAAAAACTACAAATCAGACTTAGATTTTGGGAACCTTGTAGCTCCATCGCAAGTCTTTTTAGAAGCAAGCTCCAAACATATTTCTATTTTTTATAAAATTTTTGAGTCTGAGCCAGAAAAGTTAAACATTAAGTCTAATATTTTAAATATTTGCAAAAGCTCTACACCAGAATATTTCAGTGACAAATGCTCGGAGCATAAATTAAAAATATTAGACTTTCTTATTTTGGTTCTGTTAAGAAAACATTGCATTTGGGCTGTTGACAAATTTATCAGCAAACAGAAAAAACTGAAAATAATTGCTGGACAATATATTACATTTATTTTTATTTATTTTTATACCCTTGCAAAGGGTATAAAAATTTTGCCCAGAAGTTTGCAACGCATAGAAATATTCATTTCCGACCCCATAAACTATATATATTCTTGATCAGGGTGACGAGCTGAGTCGATTGAGCTTTGTCCGTCCGTCTGTCTGTTTCTACGCGAACTAGTCTCTCAGTTTTAAAGCTATTGAGCTGAAATTTTGCACAGACTCTTCTTTTTGCTGCTCACTACTAATATTTCGGAACCGACCGAATCGGATGACTATATCTCATTGCTCCCATAGGAACAGTCGTTCGGAAAACTGGTCTTAGTATGAAAAACTTTTTTCTTTTCAATGGAAACGTCTCCAAACTTTGTAATCGTAGGTTTTATATGTTTTTTTATAATCCTACCAGTTTTTATTAAAATCGGACAACTATATGGTATAGCAGCCATACAAAAGATAGGTCTGAAAAACAGTCTTAGTTAGAAAACCTTTTTATTTGTTTGTTTCACATGCTTTCACATAATTTTACAAATTTTTTGCCAAATCGGATGGCTATTTTATATTGCTCCCTTACTAACAATCGGTCGGTTAGTGGGAAAAAAGAGTGTTTTTTGAAAATATTTGAGCGAGAACTTGCACTGGTATAAAAACTTCGGCACAGACGAAGTTAGCTTAGCTTTCTCGTTTTTTTTACTTTTTATTTCAACTTCTTCTTTATTTTCTGCAAGCGTATAACACGTCGCGCTTCGCTTCGCCTTAGCTTTAATCAGTATATCTATCTTCACAGTACCAGCCCACAAATTTCAGGAGCTTAGCTTAAGTAACTTTTGAACCAGTAAAACATCCACCTCATATCAATATATAGACCAATTTTCAAGTTCATTGCCTTAGGATTATCTGAAATACGGCTCTAAATATCTTTTGAACCAGTTCGAAACCCGTTCTGAATTATATAACTATATTACCATATTTCCAACCTAAATACGAACCTTAATGTTCGTAGCTTAAATACCCCCTTAAAAACCCCTTTTGAACCGTTTTTAACCGCTTTCGAACCGATTCACAGACTCAAGACATAGCCTATGATTCTTCCCTAATCGATATTAACATACTGTCAAAAATACGTAGAGATTGGTTCAGCGGTGCCCATTAGGGACATAAATATATTAAACATGCATACTGAACCTGAACTGCTAATTAGTTCCCTTAAACCGAAAAATGTAATATTTTGTGTAGTTTTTATAATATTGAAATTCTCCGCTTTCGAGGGGCGATCTTTATTTCTATTTACCCGTCTTAACGATAGTCTAAACTCTAATGAACACTTTGCAAATTTCGGGGCTTTTTTGACCGTTTGGTTTACACCTCCTATTTACCAGTCTACAATTGTCGTCTATCAAATCTTCAAAAAATGTAAATGTAAGATGCGGATTGAACGGTTCAAAATGCTAATTTTTCATTTTTCGCGGTTTTTGGACCATTTCTCGGCCATTTTTATACTCTGTACCGAAGGTACATAGAGTATTATAAGTTTGTGCAAAAGTATGTAACATCCAGAAGGAAGCATCTCCGACCCCATAAAGTATATATATTCTTGATCAGCATCAACAGCCGAGTCGATATAGCCATGTCCGTCTGTCCGTCTGTCCGTCCGTCCGTCTGTCCGTCTGTCTGTCTGTCCGTATGAACGCACAGATCTCAGAGATGGTAAGAGATAGAGGTTTGACATATATGGGACATATGATTCTTATGTCTGCAGGCAGATCAAGTTTATTTTCAATTTTGGCCACGCCCCCTCCCGCCCCCGCAATTTAGAAAAAACGTCATATCTCCCACAGTTTTGAAGATAGATGGCTTGTTTCTTCTGGACATATTTAGTTATTAGGATAACTTATCGATCCGCCAAAAAAATGAAGAAGATCGGATGAACGGTTTTCGAGTTATGATCAAAAGACAAATTTTCTTGGTACAGAGTATGTTATAGTCGGGCTTGACCGACTTTCTTTCTTGTTTCAACTTAGAAACCTTCCAAGATAATTGCAAAAAACCAAGGCGACAATTCAAACTTCGATTTCAGCGAACCTTTAATGCGAATTTTTGAATATGACTAATTTTAGAATGTTGTGCATTGATGACTCTTTAAAATGGTTTTGATTTTACCACAAAATGAACTATACTTTTTTCAAAATTTCGTTTTAAGCACTTTTGAACGGGACAGGCCGCACAGGACATATTTTTTCATCATGATATTGATGCGGTTTCTGTTATCATACAAAGCAAGAACTTACAGTGAATTACAATCACATAAGTAGTCTGTCTTGGTTTCTTATGTAATCTTCATTAACTTATTGTACCCACAGAATGATTTTAGATATCAAAATTCAATGAAATTTGTAGGAACCTTTTTAAGAAAAAAAAACTAGCAGAAGGCAATAAAAATAAGAAAAATGGTGCTTACCCGACTTTCGCATTCAAAAATCTCGAAATGGGTTATGAATACATGTAAGATTGGCGTACACTAGTTTAATTTAATTGTTTCCACAAGAAAATATGATTAAAAGAGAGCGTAAGTTAAAGTCGGCCCTGCCCGACTTCGAAATACCCGTTACTCAGCTCAGCTCGGATAAGTATGCAACAATTTTTTAACTCTGCCATTTATTAACCGATCCTTTTGAAAATTTGTGAGATTGTAGATATTGGCCACATAGACTACACTGCAAAATCTGAGCTCGATATCTTAAAAATTGTGGGAGTTATTCAATATTTTTTATTGCGGGGGCGGGAGGGGGCGTGGCCAAAATTTGAAACAAACTTGATCTGCCTACAGACAATACTAGCTTACGTATGAAATTTGGTTGCTCTAGCTCTTCTAGTCTCTGAAATCTAGGTGTTCATACAGACGGACGGACGGACGGACGGACGGACGGACGGACGGACGGACGGACGGACGGACAGACGGACACGGCTATATCGACTCGGCTGTTGATGCTGATGAAGAATATATATACTTTATGATATCGGAGATGCTTCCTTCTGCCTGTTACATACATTTGCACGACTTTAGTATACCCTTTTTACTCTACGAGTAACGGGTATAAAAACGAGAAAGCTAAGCTTACTTCGTCTGTGCCGAAGTTTTTATACCCTTGCAAGTGCTCGCTTAAATATTTTCAAAAAATACTTTTTTCCCATTTTCCGACCGATCGTTCGTATGGGAGCTATATGATATAGTCATCCGATTTGGACAAAAACTTGTTGAATTGTGTAAAAGCACGAGAAACAAACAAATACAAAATTACAGGATGCTACCATTAAAAACAAAAAAGTTTTTCTCACTAAGACTGTTTTTTAGACATATCTTTTGTATGGCAGCTATACCATATAGTTGTCCGATTTTGATAAAACTTAGTAGAATTATAAAAAAACATATAAAACCTACGATTACAAAATTTGGAGTCGTTTCCATTTAAAAGAAAAAAGTTTTTCATACTAAAACTAGTTTTCCGACCGATTGTTCCTATGGGGGCTATGAGATATAGTCATCCGATCCGGTCGGTTCCGACATATTAGTAGTGTGCAGCAAAAAGAAGTCTCTGTGCAAAATTTCAGCTCGATAGCTTTAAAACTGAGAGACTAGTTCGCGTAGAAACAGACAGACAGACAGACGGACGGACAAAGCTCAATCGACTCAGCTCGTCACCCTGATCAAGAATATATATAGTTTATGGGGTCGGAAATGAATATTTCTATGCGTTGCAAACTTCTGGGCAAAATTATAATACCCTTTGCAAGGGTATAACAAGTCAAATGTCATATATAAAAAAATAAAAAACGAGAAAGCTAAGCTAACTTCGTCTGTGCCGAAGTTTTTATACCCTTGCAAGTGCTCGCTTATATATTTTCAAAAAATACTTTTTTCCCATTTTCCGACCTATCGTTCGTATGGGAGCTATATAATATAGTCATCCGATTTGGACAAAAACTAGAATTGTGTAAAAGCACGAGAAACAAAGAAATACAAAATTACAGGATGCTACCATTAAAAACAAAAAAGTTTTTCTCACTAAGACTGTTTTTTAGACATATCTATTGTATGGCAGCTATACCATATAGTTGTCCGATTTTGATAAAACTTAGTAGAATTATAAAAAAACATATAAAACCTACGATTACAAAATTTGGAGTCGTTTCCATTTAAAAGAAAAAAGTTTTTCATACTAAAACTAGTTTTCCGACCGATTGTTCCTATGGGGGCTATGAGATATAGTCATCCGATCCGGTCGGTTCCGACATATTAGTAGTGTGCAGCAAAAAGAAGTCTCTGTGCAAAATTTCAGCTCGATAGCTTTAAAACTGAGAGACTAGTTCGCGTAGAAACAGACAGACAGACAGACGGACGGACAAAGCTCAATCGACTCAGCTCGTCACCCTGATCAAGAATATATATAGTTTATGGGGTCGGAAATGAATATTTCTATGCGTTGCAAACTTCTGGGCAAAATTATAATACCCTTTGCAAGGGTATAACAAGTCAAATGTCATATATAAAAAAATAAAAAACGAGAAAGCTAAGCTAACTTCGTCTGTGCCGAAGTTTTTATACCCTTGCAAGTGCTCGCTTATATATTTTCAAAAAATACGTTTTTTCCCATTTTCCGACCTATCGTTCGTATGGGAGCTATATGATATAGTCATCCGATTTGGACAAAAACTAGAATTGTGTAAAAGCACGAGAAACAAAGAAATACAAAAATACAGGATGCTACCATTAAAAACAAAAAAGTTTTTCTAACAAAGACTGTTTTTTAGACCTATCTTTTGTATGGCAGCTATACCATATAGTTGTCCGATTTTGATAAAACTTGGTAGAATTATAAAAAAACATATAAAACCTACAATTACAAAGTTTGGAGTCGTTTCCATTTAAAAGAAAATAGTTTTTCATACTAAAAATAGTTTTCCGACCGATTGTTCCTATGGGGGCTATGAGATATAGTCATCCGATCCGGTCGGTTCCGACATATTAGTAGTGTGCAGGAAAAAGAAGACTATGTGCAAAATTTCAGCTCGATAGCTTTAAAACTGAGAGACTAGTTCGCGTAGAAACAGACAGACAGACAGACGGACGGACAAAGCTCAATCGACTCAGCTCGTCACCCTGATCAAGAATATATATAGTTTATGGGGTCGGAAATGAATATTTCTATGCGTTGCAAACTTCTGGGTAAAATTATAATACCCTTTGCAAGGGTATAAAAACAAAAACAAACTAAAATAAACCAAAAAAAAAATTCAATAAATTATATTAAAAAAAAAAGAATTAAGGCGCTGAGGTGATTCGAACCACTACCCCAGCGCGCTGCAATGCGCGACTCACCAACCAACCGTTTGAGCTATGCAAGCCAGTTGTTGATGCGATGACAATTCCCAAATAAATGAACAGCTTGCGGGTTCTATTGAAAAATGCGGGTCCCACTGGCAGGACCCGCCATAGAAAATTTTGCTTTGTATGACATGTCCGATCTATTCATTGTATAATCTTTGGTAGTAGTCTTTTATTCGCTTATTTCTTCAAAAGTTGCGTACATATATTAAAATGCTAAAGACATATTTTTGTAACTTTAGTGGCTTGGTGTATGGACCGTCAGCCACATCTTCTTCTCTTCCCTATGCTGGTACTACACATGGCTGCCAAGATCGTCTCAAGATACCACATCGTTCCCAACACAGAGAAGATCGGAAGATCATCAGGGTTTTTATCATAGGTTTTCTTACAAATATTGATTAATTAATTTAATTGTAATACAAAGGCATGGAGAGAAACATAAAAAAACAAGAAAAAAACTAAAGCTCTGTGATTAAGTTTTTTCTACACGCCATTGCTCGCTCTACGTAGTTAGCAAGTTTTGACCAATTTTCACAGTTACTTCCATTTAAAATATCTATAATTTCCACCTCAGCTAGACATGTCTTGTTGAAGTATCTCCATCTGAATTCCCCCAGCACTGGGCATCTTCCAATAAAATGTTGCATGGTCTCATCTTCATTGAGATTACACAGGTTGTATTGTGTTGACCGGCTATTATTACACGAGTTTCCCTTTAACCATAAAAGGCCTCCGCGAGCTTTTATTATCGACGTTATTTCCTTTTGGGTGAAGTTTTCACAGCAGTATTTAGATCCCTTGTTATAGTCAAGGAATTTGTAAATTCTAGTTTCGCTGGCTCGTGCAGTGTTTATTAATTGATTTGACCTGTTCAGCTTCATTTATGTTAAAAGGTCGATACACATATTGCACCAATTCGTTTTATTTACTTAATCAGGTAGTGGAATATCAGAAGCTTGAAGGTGTATATCTAGATCGCTGACAGTATGTGCGGTAGTCGGGTGGGTTCATATTCAAACAGAGTTTTGATAATGTATCTGAGGTGCAAATTGTAAGTATAGTGGAACGCCTCTTCTACTCCGGTTTCAAGGTTCAGCACATAGTTCGGGGTGTTCGCAGGTAACCTCAGTATTTTCTTGATAAAGTATCGTTGCAGAGCATCTACTTCATTAAATAATGAGTTGCCCCATACCTGCGCGCCATATGTTTGCTCTGCGCGAGTTGTCGCTTGAAAAAGTTTCCATTTTGCGGTTATATTTACGTTTGGTTTGCCTAGGAACCTATCCCATGTCATGTTGATCCCTTGTTAAACGTCAGGGTTGGCGTAAATATAATTCCCAAGTATTTATATTCGTTTACAACTTTTATCGGATTCCCTTGATAGGTCCATTTTTCGTCTGCAGCCAGCCTCCCTCGTTGGCGAAAAACCATTATCTCGGATTTAAGCATGTTTACTTCCATTCCCCATAAGCTACAATAACTCTCAAGACGGTTGGCCATTAGTTGTAATATATTGGGAGTATCAGCTAGCAAGACGATATCGTCTGCATATAAAAGGAGCCTGATGTTTAGTTGGCCGATGTTAAGGCCACCACCCAAGCTTTCATGCAGATCATTAATATATAGTGCAAACAATAAAGGTGATAACAAGCATCCTTGCTTTACACCATTGTAAGTTTCAAAACTTTCCGACAACTGGTTCATACTGCGCTGCTAGATACAGCGTACACCTTTTCAATAAAGTTAACTATTTTCGTTGGTACTCCGATTAAATGTAGCTTAAATATCAATAGCTGTCTTGGCACTCTGTCAAATACTGCTTTAAAATCAACAAAGAAGGCGTACTTTTTCTTATTTTCTGCGAACCTAATTTTAGCTATTGATGCGAGATTGTAGATGTTGTTTGTCGAGTACTTTTTCGGAATACTGCTTGATATTCGTTAAGTTTTCCAAATTTTAACACCCATTCGGATAGACGATTCATTGCTCCACACTTCATGTTTGGGTCCCCTTTCTTGTGTATTGGGAAAATTATGCTTTTTATAAAGGAGTCGTCTAGATGTTCACTGTTCAGATTCCTTCCATTTTCGATAAGACGCTCAAGCTCCTTATGATCAGAGTCTACTCTCTTCTGTAGCTCGTCCACTTTCTTTTTTAAGGCCCTGTTTTCCTCTCGAAAGTCCTCCATTTGCTTTGTGACTTAGCCAATTTGACCTTTTATCTCCTGCACATCTTCTTTCGTGGAGACATTTTGGAGCCGATAATCAAATTTTTGTTTGACACCCTGTATGGCAGCCAATATATCCCGCAATGACAACTCCTCTGGCTTATCAGCTGGTTTTCTCACTGGCGTTCCACTTCCAAGCACAACAAGTTTCCCAGAACCAGATGCCTTGGTAATCGAAACATTTTCGTTTAAGCCTAGCGCCAAAGTTTAAATCTTAACTGGCTTTACAGCGCCCTCTGTTGGTGGTGTCTTGGTACGATCGATCCAAATATAGGTAAGCTCAGCTCCATCACTATTTTTGATGTTGTCTGTGTGGGTGGCTTTTTGCTTGTTCTTTATGCTGTTTTGTTATTGTACTTGCCAGGAGGGCTCCAGTGGCCGAAATATTTGTGAAGTTTTTGTGTTTTGGTTTGTGTGGTGTTCCTCGACGATCCCCGATTCGACCCGCGTTTGCCTCCAGCTCGCCGCTTGCCTCCGTGATAATTTAAGCCTTTGCAACGTCTTTTAGCGCGGAACTTTAAATTTAAGTCGAAGAGCTTTGAATTCGCTGAGCTGCTTCTTATCAGGGTTACTCACTTCTTCTCAAAATAAAATATATGAAAAAATGGAAAAAGGACATACAAAGACAAATCGAACACTACGGCGGCGACTTACAAAACAACGCAACTCGAGAGGACTAGAAGTGTATATGCGGAAATCTTCTAGTAAAGCTTCGACAACAACAAATAACTACACTGAAAAGGCAAGAGCTAGCGATCGTAGAATATACAAATATCTCGAATATACGAAAGATCCATTATATTGTAATGAAAGAAACACTTAAAAACCTGTAACATGGATTTTAAAAGCTAGAGGCGATTTGCTGAACCTAAGAGGCACTCAACGAAATACATCAAGGATATGCAACTTGTGCAATATGAGAGAGGACGAATCAATTCACCGTTTCCTATGACGATGCGCAGTATTAAAGGAATTTAGAGTTAGGTATTTTCACAGAACTACATTAACCTACCAGGAAACAATAGGTATTTTAAATTTAGACGTAGATGGAAGTTGGGTTGGGCTAATAAATTATTTAAAATATGCCATGAAGTACAGAAGCTATTAAATAAAGGAATTTGCTTAGGTATAAGTATATGTATATTAGATGACTGCATGACATGAATCAAAGTTCCCCTTGACTTTCTTACTGATTTGATCTATCTATTAATTTCTAGTCCTAGCTCACATGACATGAGGCATGAGCTATATGATCTGTTTTTTAAATAGTTCAGCTCAGCTCAGCTTATGCTCAACTCAAATAGCTCATAGGGTTCAACGTCAATAGAAATAGATAAAACAGTTCAGAGTCTTATTGTCATAAGTTTCTGGACTTGTTGCTTTTAAAAATTTAAAATTGATTGCAATTTCATAAATTATTAAAAAGCAAGAAATAAGAAATGGAACATAATTTGAATAATGAGACAGCTCTGGAGGGGGATATCTATCCAACACTTCATATTTTCATTCCGCAAACACATTTAATAAAAAATCGAGAAAGAAAGTCGGCCAAGCCCGACTATAAAATACTCTGTGGGAGATATGACGTTTTTTCTAAATTTCGGGGGCGTGGCCAAAATGGAAAATACACCTGATCTGCCTAAGAAGCATTTGTCCCATACATGCCAAACCTCTATCTTCTACCATTTCTGAGATCTGTGCGTTTATTCGAACAGACAGACGGACATGACATGACAAAACATAATTTTGGTAACGGCTTTTTATACATGGGGGAGTTATGCATCGACTGGAAGCCAGGAAGGCTGTATCAGGAGCATAAGTGGATGTGATTTGAGGGTCTGAGACCAGCAAGTCGGCGGTGTGCAGTTTCTGGGCCAATAAAGGTTCCTTGGGGGCATATATATTTAACTCGTACCTAAGCTCAACCATGAAGCAGCGTTCTTAGAGAAAGGAGTGGAGTATAGTGAATTGCGCAGTTGGGAAATATGGTAACAAATTTTTTTTGTGTTGACTTAATTTTTGACTTGAAGCTCTGGAGCACAGATTAGAGCTTGATCTGTTTGGAGCTTGATCCGTTTGGAGTCATTATAAATTTGAGCTGACTAACTCGAATCAAAATCAGACTTAATTTACTTGAACCTTTTTTTTTAAACATGAATCAAAGGACACTTTGATTCCACTCAAGCAGGGCTATAATGTATATGTTAATTTATAAAAATCTTAAATGTTACTTTTGTAATTATCCATTGTAATGAAACGGCTGAGCACTTCACAGAACCTGAAGGGAACGATCGGGTATCTCGCGACGAGCTTGGCAGCCCGGTGTAGTACCAAAAGGTTCATCGTGGGGATCAAAGCCAATAGTTGGGCTGACGGTTCATTAAAACCAAGCCTAAAAATGTTTATTATATTATATAAGAAATTATTCTATATAGTTGTGAGAAAATAACGAAGAAATATAAACTACGACTACTACTACCGCCCGCTCAGTGATCTTGTACACCAAGTGCAATTTGTGTCACCACCAGTGAAGGGCAGTGCATCGCAATTAGAGCTGATTAGTTCCATCTGTGCCAATGCAAAACCGTACTTATTTTGTATAGTTTATTTATTTTGAAGTGTTTTGGTTAGCGACGTTAGGTCACACCTTGACGTCATTCGATTAATTAATTTCCTGTTCCTGTTTCCTGTTTCTCCCTGGTTTTCATCCAACTTCCGTATTCTGTATAGTGATAAAAAGCAACTTATCTTTAATTTATTATTACTCTGTACTGAAACGGAACTGTTTTAAAAGCAGGGAAAGTGACATAGATTGTGTGACATGGAAGACTGGCGGTTCAAATGGCTAATATATAATCATTAGTCATAATCCTACTTATTATTTATTTTTAATTAATTTAATTAATTAATAATATTATTTCTGTTTTCTTAAAATTTAAACAGATGAATAATAACACCAACTCTACCAAAAGGTGCAGTACCGAAGGCCGCAGCGAAGCCAAACGGGGGTAGCTGCACTTCTTCTGTTGCAAACAATCAGAAGCCCTCTTCTGTCTCTATGAAGAAAGTCAGACAGCAACCAGCAACTGAAGCTTCGAACCATGGCACAGAAAATGGCTCAATAATAGTTTGCAACAGAGCCGTGGTGTATACCAGGCCCGACCCAACCAAGCAAGGCAAAAGCAAGGCGTACCGTATCCAGAAACGTCTGGCAACCAGCCCAATCAGGATGAACCAGACGTCAAAGAAGGATTTCTACAAGGTCCAGGAAGACACTGCCTGGGCGAGGAAAGTTCTACCGGACTTCTCTATAGAAAGGAACGCACCATCAACTTAGGAGGCGATGCCAACTCACACCACACACTATGGGTTAGCACAGATATCAACGAGCTCGGTGAGTCACTTTACAGTTGCAGATTTGTCTGAAATAGGTAATTTTACAGACAAATCTGCAACCTCTGTAATGAATTGGTTTCATGGAAGGTGATGCCAGACCACTCCTTCTCCGACCACAGATACATAGAGGTCTTACTAACAAACAAGTGTCCTTTACCCAAGTTACAGAGTTCAAAACAGACAAAATGGTAAGTATACAACAAACTTCTCTCCACCAGATAGATGATCTTGTCGATACGCTCATCAATGCGTATGCGGTCTTTTTGAATGGGGCATGCCCCCCTAAGAAAAATGAATCCACCATTAAACCACCTTGGGGGTCTGCAGAGCTTGACAAGCTCCGAAAGGAGCTTAAAAGGAACATAACGATCAAACTACCGCTGGGGAGTTATACAAACAAAGGCTGAAGACTTCTAAAAAAGATATCAAGAAGGCTATACGCTCCTCCTGGACCCATTACTGTAGCAATATAGAATCCACCTCTGATGCATCTCGGCTCAAAAATATCCTGGTAAGCTCACCAACCTCGCCAGGACTCTTCCAAAAAACTTTCGGAACCTGGACCGACTCAAGCGGAGAATCTCTATATCTTCTGCTAAGTACTCACTTTCCCGAGTGCTCCCTTAACACAATAATTAAAAATAGGACAACCGACCTTTCTACGGAGCATGCCAACACCATTGTCACAAAAGCCAGAATTAAGTGGGCTATCGATACTTTCGAAACATTTAAGTCGCCTGGCCCAAATATCATATTTCCAGCCCAACTACAACACAGTATTGGGTACACAATGACCTGGCTTCACACAATCTATGTAAGCTGTCTCAAGGTCAACGATATCCCCACCAAATGGAAAGAAACTAAAGTGGTATTCATTCCGAAGGCTGACAAAGCTTCACATGTGAAACCAAACGATTACACAGGTCGGCAAAAATTACCTTTTTTTCTGATTCAAAGATCGGACAAGGATATTCTTGTAGAGTTTTCATCGTTGAACACGAATCTGGACTACAAAAGTGGCCATCAAAGCCGACACGAGTGGGACAGCCCTTCCCACAGCAGAGCCAATGCCATCAACATGTATACTGATAGATCTGGCTCTAAGTTCGACGAAAAAGTAGAAGGGAGAGTATTCTCCTCCAATCTAATTTTGAAATGCACGAGACTTCAGTATTTACCTTATTTGAGTGCCTGGACATCGCAACATAGAAGGAGACGAGTCTGCGGACAAACTGGCCAGAATAGGTACCACCACCGAGCTTCTTTCAAAGAAGAGCACGATAGGGATGCCTATAGCAAACTTTTAAGCCCCACACAAAAGCTGATACACGTAGTCTCGCTGCGGATAGGTGGAAAAACGTTTCCTCCTGTGCGGTAGCGAGACTTACGAGGCCAACACTAAGCCTAAAGCGTACAACCACGCTTTGACGCCACAGAAGGGAACACATAACGCTTCTGGAGGCAGCCTTTACGGGTCACTGCCTTATCTGCAGACACGCGGCACGACTAGGCGTCACTCACCATGATTTCTGCAAAAGTTGCAGGTAGGAAGAAGAGGAGGAAACCGTACAACTCCCCCTTTTTAAAGTTGTTTATTAATATAAATTCTTGAACTTAATATTACCCTAACAAACAATGGTTTACAATATTATTTTGTACGTTGTCCCTTCATGGGCTCTCTTATACATTTATGTCTAATATATTCGGTTTTTTTTTCAAATTAACAACTCCTCCTCTGCCGTGCTGAGTAGATGGAGACTTAGGACAACCCTCCTTCTCAATCTCTAGGAGATATCCGAGCTAGAGATCCCAGCTCTACTAAAATTCATTCTGTCCACACATTGGTTCAGAAACGAGAACCCCCCTCACTAACAGAAAATAAAAAGGGTTAACAGGGAACACATATGATATCGCAATGGGCCTAAGTGGGATGGCGACTTGTCGCTCTGGTGCCTATTACTTCGCAAATTTAGCTTTCGTAATTTTATTAGTTTTGCCCACTATCGGTTTGTGCTTTTCTTTTCCGTTGTGCTTCTTCACGTTATTAATTTATCAAATTTTAATATTGCGGCGTCTGTGCTATGTATTTTGTTTTGCTTACTGTATTTTGGCGGCTCACTCAGCTTTGTTGTTGCTTTGCTCTCAAAGCTAAGAACGCTTGCTATCTTACTCCACTCTGTCTGTCTGTGGTCCGCTTTCTCTTTAGTTTAGATGCCCTGGAGAAAATTTGCTACATTATGTCGTTCTGCAAAAAGTCCTGCATATTTAAGAATGCAAGTGAGTCGGAACAAGAATTGTGGAGCTTTGAGTTGGTTATGCCCTTTGTGCACTGATAAAAAATGTAATTTCTCGCGTATGTCCATCGACGTGAAAAATATATTTGACGAATTGCACAATCTAACTAAGCATCTCGCAAGCGAGTTTCTTTCCGGTTCCGAGATGCTTAATGAATACAAGTTTGAGTCACCACCCTCGCGTCGGTTGGAGCCTCAATTTTTAGATGTGCCACCACCCGTATCTGGCAACTCGAACCAATTTTCCGCTAATAGTATCGAAAGGCTGCTAACAATTTCATTGTCAGTCTCACCAGGCAATATCAGCATAAATTGCGAGCAAATGCACAGCAAAGGGTTTCCATTTCAAAGTTTAGTTTGGCCCAACCCCGCTATGTAGCTTCGTTTGAAATAGGTGCTCCGTCTGAATCATTCCCAATCATGTGCGACCTAGCTGTCTGGTTGCCAGATATGATTGTGCATTAGTTCAGGCAAAACGAGAGCGTAAGTTAAAGTCGGCCCTGCCCGACATCGAAATACCCGTTACTCAGTTCAATTAGTGTTTAATAACCTCATGCGGCTCGGATAAGTATGCAACATTTTTTAACTCGGCCATTTATTATCCGATCCTTTTGAAAATTTGTGAGATTGTAGATTTTGGCCGATATTGGTCGATATCTTAAAAATTGTGGGAGTTATTCAACATTTTTTATTGCGGGGGAGGGAGGGGGCGTGGCCAAAGTTTTAAAACAAACTTGATCTGCCTACAGACAATACTAGCTTACATATACAATTTGGTTGCTCTAGCTCTTCTAGTCTCTGAGATCAAGATGTTCATACAGACGGACGGACGGACGGACGGACGGACGGACAGACGGACATGGCTATATCGACTCGGCTGTTGATGCTGATGAAGAATATGTATACTTTATGATATCGGAGATGCTTCCTTCTGCCTGTTACATAAATTTGCACGACTTTGGTATACCCTTTTTACTGTAGGAGTAACGTGTATAAAAATCCAATGAGGCCAATGCCAGTAAGCTTGCCCTCACATGCAGTGTTTAAAAATACTAGTTCAGTCCTTCTGTCCTATTTTTTCCCATCAAAACGTTAGTTTTATCTAAGTTTTATGTAAGCTTCATATGTATAGGGAAAACGGACAATTTATTTGAGTTCAGCGGCCGAAAATACATTTGGAACGATTGCTATCTTCTCTGGTTAAAAAGTAGCCTATTTTATGTAAACTTGTGTTATGTAACATTTATAAAGTTTTGTGTCAACACAACTGTTGCGGCAACTTTTCACAACAAACATATTTTAGCGGCAGCGCCGAAATGCAAAATCAACAAAGCGATATACACAGGCCCGGCGACACAGAAACACAGAAATCCTCCTCGGCCCCTCCTTTCGCAACAAGTGTCAGCTGCACTTAGATTTCGGCAATTGTTCGGCGGACGAACTTCTGAATTTAATGCCTCCAACCTCCAAGCAACATCAACAAACAGTTGAAATGCCAAAACAACAAGCAACACACTGAGCAGAGCGTTCTGAGAGAGCACCATGTTCTATTTTTATACTCTGTACCGTAGGTACATAGAGTATTATAAGTTTGTGCAAAAGTATGTAACATCCAGAAGGAAGCATCTCCGACCCCATAAAGTATATATATTCTTGATCAGCATCAACAGCCGAGTCGATATAGCCATGTCCGTCTGTCCGTATGAACGCACAGATCTCAGAGATGGTAAGAGATAGAGGTTTGACGTGTATGGGACATATGCTTCTTATGTCTGCAGGCATATCAAGTTTACTTTCAATTTTGGCCACGCCACCTCCCGCCCCCGCAATTTAGAAAAAACGTCATATCTCCCACAGTTTTGAAGATAGATGGCTTGTTCCTTCTGGACATATTTAGTTATTAGAATAACTTATCGATCCGCCAAAGGAATGAAGACGATCGGATGAACGGTTTTCGAGTTATGATCAAAAGACAAAATTTCTTGGTACAGAGTATGTTATAGTCGGGCTTGACCGACTTTCTTTCTTGTTTTATAGTTAAAAAGTCTTTGGTTTAAGTATCTGCCAAGAATCAGTTGCAGCTGCCGAGTTCGGAGGAGGTCCATATTTGTGGTGGTATCTCATGCGACTTCGAAAGCTGTGAAGTGATTCTATAACTGCTTGAACTTAAAATTAAAAATCACATTTTGAACACAAGCGGCCGGCCAATCAGTATGACCCTACTATCCGGCAGCTATTTCAGGTATTTTTTAGGACTTTGTGACCCTACTAGAGCTTTCAGCCCACATGACATAAATAATTTGCAATTTCGTGACATAAATTTTTATTTGATCTGGAAATCAGCCTTTACATGGAGACGTTCGTGGGTGAATCTTAAAAGGGTACTCCATCTCGCGGTTTTTTGGCCGACGAGTACCATCTTTTAGGGACGTGCACTAGCCCATTGTGCCATCATAAATTTAGTTTTTAATCAAAATCTACCCTGCGGTTTTAAAAATATTTAAGAACTTGTGTTTGACACCTTCAGGAGGTACCTTAACGAATTGTACGAAAAACGCGACTTTTTGAAATTACGTTTTTAGTGACCCTGTCTGTGTTTGCTGAATTTTGTAGATTTTTGGTAAGTAAGTAAGTTAAAATTGTTGTCGCTTTGTGTTGCTACTACAAAAGTACCCATTGAACGCGAACCTAGGGTACAGTTGAAAAACTGGGTATGAGGCGATGCTTACAGAAGTGTCTTCTATTAGAATTTAAGGGTCTCATCCCGGGTTTTTTTTAGTGTCGTACTGTGTTAACAGTGTTCGAAAATGTTTATATCGTGGAAACATGAAAACGTGTTTTTTTCGAACCAAAATCTATGATGTACTGAGATCGATCGGAGCCAGAAGGCTGCCTAGATCATCTGACGGTTACTACAACGAGCCCTACGTTTTTCGGTGTTCAGACTTTCTCATGCCTTATTATGTGAATTAAATACTTCTGGCATGCTTTCTTGTGCGAATAGGCGTGTGTATACATACCTACAGACCCATAGATCACATATATGTAAAAATATTTCTTATTGGTCGTTTGGGTAAAAAGTTATTTGAGTTTAATTTTTATTTTCAATTAAAAAAAAATATTTTTTAAAAATTTTATTTTAATATTTATTTTAAAAAACTAAAAATAATTTTTGCACTTAAATTTTTAAATAAAAATTTTAAAAATGTGAACTGAAAGTAATTTTTTGCTTTACAAATTAAAAATAACTATTATTTTGTAATTTTTTTTTTTAATTCTTAACAGTTACGGTCTCTGATATATATATAATAAATATGTGTATATATATCTGACAATTCATATCAGCTCAGCCACCCCATTTTTTTTTGCCAACATTTATTTTATGGCTATTAAATTGAAGTATTATATATAGATAAAAAAAACCCCAAAAATATTTTTTCCTACCGTCAATAGTTTTCCAGATTAGCCGGAAATCACATAAAACGTTTAAAAAATAATAATTTTTGAACTGTGTAACGGATTTGATCAAATCAAAAACCTCTTCGCGGAATATACATAAAAATATGCTCTATCTGAAAAAAATATTCGAATGAAATATTGAGTGGCCCTCTTAAAGAAATTATAAAAAAACAGTTTTTTTTAATCAAAAACAATTCTTCTGATAACTCTGGGAGTTGCTTTATATTTTTTCCGAGAAGTTAACGGTAAAGTATCAAAAAAGTTTTTTAATTCAAATCTTAGGCTATGTGTCATGTCTCTGAGCCGGTTCGAGAGTGGTAAAACCCATATCATTAAAGCTAAGTAAGTTACGAACTTAAAATTTGTTCTGTAGAGTTGTAATATGGAGTTAAATACTTTACTGGTTCAATCTCGTTTTCGGACCGCTTCAACAGTGGCTCAGAGCCATATTCCAGACGTTTTTATTTTGCGAACTTTAAATTTATTATTTTGTTTGGTAAAATGGAGTTCTATATTTTGATGGTTCTGGTCTCTAACCGGTTCAACCTTTTATCAGCGTCATATCTCAAAAGCTATTTAAACTCAGATCTTAAAACTTGGTTAGTAGGTTGTTAATACTAAGTTGGATGTTTCACTGGCTTAGAACCGGTTCAAAAGTGGATTATGGATCTCAAACGATAAACAAGCTGCTCACTTTAAATTTGATATATAGGTTGGTAATATAAAGTTGAATACTTGTCTGGCTCAGTGTTATTTAAGCAAAAATGTTGGCATTTCCGGCTGAACCAATTTAAGGGTTTGATTCGAAAAGTGGTCTGAAGATTTATAATGTGATTGTTAGATGGACTCCAAAGCTAAAAAATTTATGTAAGCTATAAACTGGAAGTTAAGAGTTTGGGTTGGAAATATGTAGTTTGATATTTTTCTAGTTTAAATCAGAGAACTGCAATGCGTAGTCATTAATGCGGACTACGTGCATATTAAGTATTTTTTTAAGTACGCATACTCATTAGAAATAGTAGGCTACGCATACGCACACTACGCATCTCCAAAAAACTGAGTATGCTTAGTACGTTGAAGTAAAGGTGAAATACGTATACGCTCGCTGAAGCACTAGGAAAAGTAAGCATTATATACGTACTGAACTGAGCAGTAGGCATTTCCACTTTGCTTCATTTTTACTTCAATTTTGCTTCATTTGTGCGTACTTCATATTTCTATAGGAAATATAAGGCTCTTCGTAAAATTGTGTTATGGTTTTACTTAGCAATATACTTAGTTAGTTACTTTATCTTGTTATGAGTTAATTATACTCTGTACCGAAGGTACATAGAGTATTATAAGTTTGTGCAAAAGTATGTAACATCCAGAAGGAAGCATCTCCGACCCCATAAAGTATATATATTCTTGATCAGCATCAACAGCCGAGTCGATATAGCCATGTCCGTCTGTCCGTCTGTCTGTCCGTATGAACGCACAGATCTCAGAGATGGTAAGAGATAGAGGTTTGACATGTATGGGACATATGCTTCTTATGTCTGCAGGCCGATCAAGTTTATTTTCAATTTTGGCCACGCCCCCTCCCGCCCCCGCAATTTAGAAAAAACGTCATATCTCCCACAGTTTTGAAGATAGATGGCTTGTTCCTTCTGGACATATTTAGTTATTAGAATAACTTATCGATCCGCCAAAGGAATGATGAAGATCGAATGAACGGTTTTCGAGTTATGATCAAAAGACAAAATTTCTTGGTACAGAGATTGTTATAGTCGGGCTTGACCGACTTTCTTTCTTGTTTTCACACGTGTAAATAACATTTTTTTTCACAAGAAAAAAAATTTTTTTTCATGAAACTAACACGAACATTTTTCTCACGCATGATTCTATCACGCGTGTGAGAAATTTTAGCAGCCTTCTGTAAAAAAAAATTCGAGCAAATTTTTTTCACAAAATTTCTCAAACGCGTGTAAATATTTTTCAGAATATTTTTTTCACTGCATTGGTGTTGGTGTGTATATGAGAGTCGGCTGTGTGTCGTATTCTAGTGCGCGGCTGCGGCTCGGCCAGGCACACTGAGCTGACAAACGGGGGTGGAAAATTTGAAGACGCGAGTGCCTGTGAGTGAGGGCCATAAAAATTGCGATCTGCTGCGTTCTGACCAATCAATGAGCTGTATTTTGGAGATGTCTCTGCTAATATCCATTTTGCATTTATCCCTTTTTTAAAAGGGTAAGCTCGTACCTATTTTGATTCGCAGCCCATTGATGGTTGGCAGGTCATTGCAAAAAAGCGGATCTCGAATTTTTATGACCCCCATATAAAAGGGACAGGCACTCTCGCGCGACTCCAAAATGAATATTAGCGGAGACTGCAGAAAAATGCAGTTCCTGACAGCTCATTGATTGGTCAGAACGCAGCCGATCGCAATTTTTATGGCCCTCAGGCACACAAAAATAATTTTTTTCTTGTGAAAAAAAATGTTATTTACACGTGTGAAAATAATAATTTTTTTCATTGATGTTAATTATCATGACTGAAAAATATCATTTGTGCATTTTACGAACCCTGCTTATAAGTTTGTGCAAAAGTATGCAACAGTCAGAGGAAGGCATCTCCGATCCCATAAAGTATATATATTCTTGATCAGCATCTTCAGCCGAGTCGATATAGCCATGTCCGTCAGTATGAACGCACAGATCTCAGAGATGGTAAGAGATAGAGGTTTGACATATATGGGACATATGCTTCTTATGTCTGCAGGCAGATCAAGTTTATTTTCATTTTTGACCACGCCCCCTCCCGCGCCCGCAATTTAGAAAAAACGTCAAATCTCCCACAGTTTTAAAGATAGATGGTTATCTTAACTTATCGATCCGCTAAAAGAATGGCGAAGATCGCTGCTACTGCAGCATCAAAATTTATACTGAGCGTATAATTTCATTGGTACAGAGTATGTTATAGTCGGGCTTGACCGACTTTCTTTCTTGTTTAGTCAAAATTCTTTATCGATTTGTCAAAAGAATGAAAAAGATCGGATCACCGGGCAAGCACTCAACAATTCTCCAAAGTTTTATCGCAATCGGATGAACGGTAGAATTTTGCAAATTTCACGGTTTTCGGACCATATCCCGGCCACTTTTCCAACTTAGAAACCTACCCGGGCAAGCGGTCAGCCATTTCCCAAAGTTTCATCGCTATCGTATGAACGGTTTAGGCAGGCATAAGAGACAGACAGACAAACATTCATTTTAATTTATTTAGATGATAATTTGCTCGATAACGTACGTACTTTTTCAAAAATGCGTATTGAAGTACGCATACGTTTTTTGAATGGATACGCATTGAAGCATTTGAAGCAATACGTATACGTCTACCGTTTTGGTACGTTTTGCAGTTCTCTGGTTTAAATCTCGCTCCGAACAAGTTGGAAGAGTTCAAATGTTAATATCGACTTGCACCCTGTTGAAGCTTGAATCATATTCTCATAATGCAAAGGCCGAAGTTAGCCTTCAACTATATTTATAGATTCCGATAGCTTGGATCAGATCTGGTATTTAGGTTTATTTATTAATATATTTTTAAAAACTCCAGTGACAGCTGAAACTTTTAATTAAACTCTTCTTTTGATTTTCCATTCCCTCTTATTTGTAACTTTGAATATTAAAAGTTACTTTACTTAATATAAAATGTGTCCTTCTGTCTTTTAAGTCATATGCGTAATATATTATCCTCAAACTGTTATCGTTGTGACTAGCACAATTACTTATATTAATGATTCTTTTCGGGCTAGGAACAATATTCACAACAACAACAACTGACTAACGAACTATAAATAAAAAGCTTCACATTCAATTTCTTAACTCTTTAACTAACGGCTTACCAGAACCGCTTGTGAATTTTAACGGACCTTTAAATTAACATTTTTAAAAAAAATTTACATTACATATATTGATATTTCTGAAAAATATCCTAAATCATATGTCCATGTGCGTAATTAAGATGACTGTAAACATTCAGGCATGTATTCTCACCACAAGTGTCTTTCAGTAGATTCCTATTAATTATTACTCGAAATGCACTGTTAAGCTTATGCGCGGACTAATTAACCATTGCTATTGAGTAATGATAAGTACACATGAACGATTTCTTGGTGTATTCAGTAAAAAAAAATTTCAAAAAAAAATTACATAAAATATTATATAAAAGTATTATTGCACGATGTCGGCTGTGGTGCAGTAGTAGAGTGTGAGGGCTATTTCAGTTCTACCCCGCCTATTGAATATGTAAGAACAAGTTTGCAGAGCACAACCAGTAGTAGTGTAGCGTGGGTGGGAGGGGACGTTGGTGTGCATTTTTTGCCGTGACCACGCATCGCTAGAGTATTTTGATTTATGCTACTGGAAAATGCTTAATACGGGTACAAGATGGAATGTAAGAACTGAGGCCTTAATTAAGACACATAATCATATTCGCAACTCTACAAAAATTTACTGAGATGGATGAAAGTTAAAGCACTAAATCAAAAGCGTTCCTTTGTTTCATAGGCCATTGGTAACTTGTGCTACTTGAAGAAGACGATGCCCAAAAATAACTGCAACCAAAAGGCTATTATATAGCTTTTAGTGCTCAGATAACAAGAGCCCTGTAGACGACGCACGGTGGATTATTTGAACCCAAAAGTGTGGAATAATACAGTGCAGCCGATAACGAACAATGCTTTCATTATTATACTCTTTCGGAGGGTTTTTTAAAGTTGTTTAGATATTTGTAAAGCAATCCCATTGTGTATGGGTCTTATGTATCAAATCTCTATCTCTTACAGCTAAATAGGAATATATAAACTTTATGGGGTCGGAGATTCGTCCTTCTGGCAGTTACACACTCTTGAACAAACTTTATTTATTATACCTTTTCTGCATAGTATTCAAATATTTATTAAGAGCTCGTTTATTAGAACCACTGAATTCTTTAGAAATTAATTTTCTAGACAAAAAATGTACACTTATAGATGCAGAAAAGACCCATATGGTGGCATCCGTCAATTTCAAGCGTGTGGTCAACTTTAAAAACTGTTGCTACTCTGATATACGCAATGCCAAAAAGTGATTGTGCTTTGTGCTGTCCACTGAACTATTTTCGGATTTAGCTGGCACGCTTGGGGCCCACTGTTTCCCAGTCCTTGTTCTGCGACAGTGTGCACAAAACATATAAAATTCCAATAAACCCAGAGCGACAAAGCTGTTAAGTAGCACTTCACAAATCAATCTGAAATAAAACAAGTAAGGGCGCTGCAGTCGACTTTCCCGACCACAAAATACCCTGTTCATTTATTTTCATTTATTTGTTTTTGAATTTTTGAAGATGTCATCCTAAATGTAGGCAATACTTTTCTAGTCCTGATCAACAACTGGGGGGCTGCTTTTATCAGCTCAACTGTTTCGCTTATAACTCCGGTGTTTTTGGTCCGATCTGATTGTACTTTTCAGAATAGATAGATATTGAGCCTAGCTTGATAGATACCACGAGGCTCTAACTTGAAAATTGTGGATCTGACGGCTTTTTAGGTCTTGGATTTCTAGAGGAGGTCTAGGTTTTTTGGGGATAAAAGGGGGACGTGGTGGAATTTTTCAAATCTGAAACAAACTTGATCTGCGTACAGCATAAATCTACCTTCGTGCAAAAATTTGTGGCTCTATCTCTTATAGTCTCTGAGATCGACGCGTTCATACAGACAGACAGACGGACAGACGGACGGACGGACAGACGGACATGGCTATATCGACTCGGCTGTTCATGCTGATCAAGAATATATATACTTTATGGGGTCGGAAAATTTTCCTTCTCCCTGTTACATACATTCGCACAACTTCATGATCCCCCTTTTCCCATTTTCAATAGGAACAGGGTATAAAAAGCAAAAAAAGAAGTCGTATCCTTTTTTTTAAACTACGATAATTATATTGACTTAGAAAAACTTTTAAAGCACTGACTGTCCAGTGTTCAAACATTCTTAGACGGTTTTTGAGACCTGCAAACTTTTCGATAGAGTTAGTCGATCAAATGATAAACTTTCAAGCATTGGGCGATTACGATTACTGCTCGACTGCTGATCTGCCTTTCTGTCTTACAGCTTTCTGGATACCTTTGCAGAGGGTATATTTAAATTGTCCAGATGTTTGTGATACAAAGAAGGAAGCATCTCCAACCACATAACGTAAATATATTCTTGATCAGCTTGATGAGCTGAGTTGATGTAGCCATATCCGTCCGTCTGTTTCATTGCTATTTCCTGCGTCAGTTTTAAAGCTATTTAAACCAAACTTTGCACGATGTCTCTAAATACATATACAGGGGTGCCACAGAAATCACTTTCGCTCGAAATTCGCCCTGCCATAAACGCGAATTGCTTAAATAATCCCCTAAAATGCATATACATAAAAATAAACCTTATTGATTCAAAAAGAATGTTCAATTTCAGAATACGCTACATCAAAATCAGATCTGGGAATGCTGATTACAATTTTTTTTTTATTAAATCTTTAAACATAGCTTAATAATCAAGTACTCAATAATTATTTCATTTAAATTAGTCATATGCTTTATTTAACATTAAATCCTGTTGAAATTTGTTTATATTTCAGCTCAGCTATTTTTTCAAGTCAATTGAACTTTGATTGAATTTTTCCATTAAAATTTTGATTAAAGCTAGGTACGGAGACGCTGAAAATTTTCGGAGCCCACCTAATTACATTGCTCAGAGAATGCGCTGCAGAAAATGCTCAGAGCACATTCTCAGAGCCGGTACGGAGACACCACAAATGCGCTCTGAGAATGGGCATGGCCTGCCAACTCGTTTTTTGGCCAGACACCTGATAAATTCTCGTAGGGGGTCATAGAAATTATGAAACATGTTTGATAATTGTTAGAGGTACCTACGAGAATAAACAAATGGAAGCAAAAAACACAAAAAACAAAACCAAAGTCATTTGGAGAACTTCTACCAATCATATCAAAAAGAAATTTTATCATTTCAGTGTACTGCTGAATAAAAAAATATGTTATTGTTATATGTATGTATATTTATTGAGATGCTGGTCTCTGGATGCCAGAAGAATCATGTTGCCAGGGTATAGACCCAACTTTACTATTGACATAATTGTTAAGCTTATCTCGAACATCTTTAAAATTAGTATGAATGCGGCCACGGTTGGGTCGCAGATTTGTGAGTGGTATTGTGCTGAACTGGAATCGTCCGTAGTAGGAGGTTGTCGAGTGAACAGCAAGCAGCAAAACTCCTTTTAGCCTTGCTTGGCCTACAAAACAACATACGTTGCACTGCCTTCCATTTGAAGCACAATACGCCGATCGCTTTCCAATACAACAACGAGCTCTGCTAAGCCTGTAATTAAATATGCGTTCGTCCTAAGCCAGTTTTCGGGAACCGTAGGGTTTCAGAATCCGTTTATATAGAGGGAATGCATCATTCCCTACGATGAAGTACGGAGTCGATTCTCCATTTGAAATGATGTCCTCCAGAAACTCCAGACAGCCATTTTATAAATCTTTTCCGCGTCCTTTGTTGCCTCTTTCCTGCAAATATGGGCTTTCCTAAAATTTGTAGCGTTGACGTCTCCTGCGTCCATTCAATTCATTCACATCATTATAATCCATCGCCATGCGAAATGCCGCCATAAAAATAAACATGGCATTCCCCAAAGCCTCCGCATTCATCAAAGAGTCTTTCATTTGAAATTTTCTCAAAAAGATTAACTTTGTAAACAAACAACAGCTGATCGGTACAGAGTGACCGTTTTATAATTAGTGACATTTTGCTGATTTCCGGTCACACTAAGGTCTCAGGGGCCGCTCTGATAATTATGAATCAATTCTTGCTGCGAGAAAATTCTCAGCGTCTCCGTACCTAGCTTTAGTAGAAAATTCAAGCTTTTAGTCAATGATTAATGGCAATTGAATCCAGTCAAGTGCCATATGATATTTATTTATTTATTTCCTATCCATTACATCCCTTCCATTAAATTTTAAATTGGGATTTTTCACTCCAGCTAATTTTTAACTGGAAAATTTCCTACCATTAAATTTTTAATTGGGACCTCTCACAACCTATTTATTATGCAATTTGTTAATCGTCTGCTGTAAATTTGAGCTCAAAAAAATGGCAACGCCGCCTATAAAGATTTAGATTTATTTGACAAAAATTCGTGGTGCTACAAGATTAATCAAGATTATTGCACTCGTCAAAAAAAATAACAAAGCGTTTTATTTTTGTCTTGACTTATCCCACTTAATTATATGAATTTAATAAAATAGTAAGTTTCATTTAAAGATCTAGTTTTTTAGATGTATATTCAGTTTTTCCCTAAATTGCGTTGCGCTACATACAGTCTTAACGTTTGCTGGAAGTGAACGGCGAATACATACATGACGGCAACATAAAAACAAAAATAAACCAACATACAAATTAATTGCATTATTCTTCTGAAATTTTAATATTTTAGTAAATTATTAAGGAAAAAGCATTAATCGGAAGACCAGGGATTATGAAGGAGCACAAGGACGACTCACAATTTCACAAGGGGCGACATGTGGCTGCATCCTAGGACTAATTAACCTTGCATCTGGCCAATCTTCCTTCCGATTGCTTGAATTGAATACGGCGCACAGTGGCCGGATTCGCGAATTTGGGGTTGCAAAAATAAATTTTTGATGTTCGATTTTTTGAGCAAATTTTTTTAATTCAATAAAGGGAACCCCAGATAGCCCAAAAAACTTTGGCTTTTTGAATTTGGTCAATTAGTTTGGTTGTTACAGTGGTTCAAAGTTGAACAATTTTTCAAACTGCTGAATTTTTAATTTTTATACCCTGTTCCCATTGAAATTGGGAAAAGGGGGATCATGAAGTTGTGCGAATGTATGTAACAGGGAGAAGGAAAATTTTCCGACCCCATAAAGTATATATATTCTTGATCAGCATGAACAGCCGAGTCGATATAGCCATGTCCTTCTGTCCGTCCGTCCGTCCGTCTGTCCGTCTGTCCGTCTGTCTGTCTGTATGAACGCGTCGATCTCAGAGACTATAAGAGATAAAGCCACAAATTTTTGCACGAAGGTAGATTTATGCTGTACGCAGATCAAGTTTGTTTCAGATTTGAAAAATTCCACCCCGTCCCCCTTTTATCCCCAAAAAACCTAGACCTCCTCTAGAAATCCAAGACCTAAAAAGCCGTCAGATCCACAATTTTCAAGTTAGAGCCTCGTGGTTTAGTATAAATCAAGCTAGGCCCAATATCTATCTATTCTGAAAAGTACAATCAGATCGGACCAAAAACACCGGAGTTATAAGCGAAACAGTTGAGCTGATAAGAGCACCCCCCCCAGTTGTTGATCAGGACTAGAAAAGTATTGCCTACATTTAGGATGACATCTTCAAAAATTCAAAAACAAATAAATGAAAATAAATGAACAGGTTATTTTGTGGTCGGGAAACTCGACTGCAGCGCCCTTACTTGTTTTGGTTACAAATGTCAATTTTGTGAACAGATAAAAACCAAAATGTAATACCGATTTGAATTTGGTTGATTTTTTTTGAAAAGATGCATTAATTCTTAACGTGAATACATTAAAAAACTGTATTATTTCAAAAGTTGAATGTTCCACATTCAAGTTTTAGGTGGACACTATATTTGGTTGAGTTTTTTAACTTTGATAGACTCGAAAATATCAATTTCACCCGACTTCAGTTGTTTTGAAGCATAGGTATTATATATTAGTCTATTTATTAATGTATTGTAAAAGTTGCAGCTGCCACAACCTGCCACCTTAGACGTTACATTGATATTTGCGATTTAATATACAGGTAAATAATGTTTGGGAAGAACAAGAACAAACGAAGAAGAATAAGAACGTTGCAGGCAAAATTTTATAGAGTATTTTATGATTTACTGAGATAGATAACACATAATATAGATAGTTACAATTGGCCTTTTCTGATTCTGCGCTTTACAACTAGCAAGTGGGTGGATTTTTTACCTACCCTCGAGTGACCCTTTCAACAGGTATTAGCTATGTTTGAAGTTGCTCATTGTCTTTTGATGGTGTTGTGAATTGTTACCTAATATTGCGTAACCTTTTCAAAAGGATTTTGTTATTTTTCAGACCACGACTACTTTACCTGTTGCTACCTGTGTTCCTTGTGTACATACTTATAAAGGGCTTACTCCAGTAAAGGCAGATTATTCAGATTTGAACAGTCGAGCGAAAAAGTACGCACACATAGTGATATTTGTTTTATCGAAAATGGACAACAGCAAATTATTTGAGTTCTTCAAAACCGCGGAACTACAAAAAGCATTCGATTCGTTAGTATAAACCGAACTTAATTATACAAATGATGATTTGAAGGATGGGGAAATCATTACGACGAAAATACAAAACATATTCTACATACTACAATCTAAATGGAAATCAGCAAATCGGACTGAGAAAAGATTTATACAAAACGAGAGCGTAAGTTAAAGTCGGCCCTGCCCGACTTCGAAATACCCGTTACTCAGCTCAGCTCGGATAAGTATGCAACATTTTTTTAACTCGGCCATTTATTATCCGATCCTTTTGAAAATTTGTGAGATTGTAGATATTGGCCACATAGACTACACTTCTAAATCTAAGCTCGATATCTTAAAAATTGTGGGAGCTATTCAATATTTTTTATTGCGGGGGCGGGAGGGTGCGTGGCCAAAATTTGAAGCAAACTTGATCAGCCTACAGACAATACTAGCTTACGTATAAAATTTGGTTGCTCTAGCTCTTCTAGTCTCTGAGATCTAGGTGTTCATACAGACGGACGGACGGACGGACGGACGGACAGACGGACATGGCTATATCGACTCGGCTGTTGATGCTGATGAAGAATATATATACTTTATGATATCGGAGATGCTTCCTGTTGCCTGTTACATACATTTGCACGACCTTAGTATACCCTTTTTACTCTACGAGTAACGGGTATAAAAACTCGATTTGGCTTGATGGATTTTCTTGTTTGGAAGGTAATGACGAAATACCCAGCACTTCTTCAGGACAACCACGAGGCAAACCAACTAAATCTATCGATGAGTGCTCTACGTTTACCCGGAAAAGGAAGCTTCAACACAATGGAAATTAGCACGGAGCATCTATCGGAGGCGCGGAGTTTAACATCGAATATTCCCCAGATATATTAAGACTATTGAGCACTAATGATATGAATACCTATACTGACAACATTTTTCAAGAAAATTAACCATTCCCAAGTTAGAACTAACTTTGTATAAAAACACATTTTTTAGTAAGTACACATTAAGTTTTTATAAAATTTTTTTAGTTTTTAATATTATTAAAACTTAATTTTTAATAAATCAATTTTAAACAAGTAAGGGCGCTGTAGTCGAGTTTCCCGACCACAAAATACCCTGTTCATTTGTTTTCATTTATTTCTTTGTGACAAAATGTCATCCTAAATGTAGGCAACACTTTTGGTAGTCCTGGCCAACAACTGGGTGGGGGTTGTGCTCTTACTGTTTCGCTTATAACTCCGGTGTTTTTTGTCCGATCTGATTGTACTTTTCAGAATAGATAGATATTGGGCCTAGCTTGATGCATACTAAACCACGAGGCTCTAACTTGAAAATTGTGGATCTGACGGTTGTTTAGGTGTAGAATTTCTAGAGGAGGTCTTGGTTTTTTGGGGATAAAAGGGGGACGGGTGGGAATTTTCCAAATCTGAAACAAACTTGATCTGCGTACAGCATAAATCTACCTTCGTGCAAAAATTTGTGGCTCTATCTCTTATAGTCTCTGAGATCGACGTGTTCATACAGACAGACAGACGGACGGACGGACGAGACGGACAGACGGACAGACGGACAGACGGACAGACGGACAGTCGGACAGACGGACAGACGGACATGGCTATATCGACTCGGCTGTTCATGCTGATCAAGAATATATATACTTTATGGGGTCGGAAAATTTTCCTTCTCCCTGTTACATACATTCGCACAACTTCATGATCCCCCTTTTCCCATTTTCAATGGGAACAGGGTATAAAAATTAAAATACGTAGTCTTTTTCAGAGTATTAAATTATCATTTGGCAGCCGATCCTGAGTCCCCCTGTTAGCCTACAAAGATGAAGCCTCATTTTAAAGCTACAGGAACTCTCTATCCTCGTCCCTTTGAAATTTTTCAAATATCTCTTTCCGTTAAAAAGTTACTATTTTCGCAACGCCAAATTCGCGAATCCGGCCACTGTGCGACGGCGGATGTGTTAGCTCGTTAGGCTGTTGCCCAGCCGCACGTCTGAATGGATACTTATACTTTTCGGTGATGAACATTTGTTCTCAAAAATTTGAGAGCACATTCTGTTCCTGTTTTAAGATGAAATAATCTTATTTTCTGAACACGATTTTTCCCTCTGTGTAGTATTTTAATTCAAGATCTTTTGAGCAAGCGGTCTCTGCAAAACGGTTGGCAAAAGACCGAGACAGAAAAAACAAAAGCAAATGTGTTTCTCTCCTCTCCCAACCGAACACAATCAGAGAGCGCATTTAAAGGTTGCTTCCGTCCCTCTGTCAATGTGTCTCTGTGGTCTCGTCGGCAAAAAGTAGTCCGTTAACAATGTCAACAATAACAACAACAAGCGAAAAAACGAACGCGTCGGCAGCAGAGAGTGCCAGTACGGGGGAAAATGGATGAGCGTATATAATTTGCTGCATACATGAAAGTTGCATACATACAAGTTATGACCGATCATGGTCAGTGGAGGGATAAACCTCAGATATTACCTAGTTAATAAAGATTCCATCGGTGTAGCTGATGGGCGTTTCAATGACTTCCTTCGGGTCGAGAGGTGGGTTTATCCAACTTCCTTCACTTTAACTTGCCAATTTGCTTAATAAACGATTCTACTCAATAATAAAATGAGCACGATGAATGAGTGCGGGTTATAGCTGAGACAGCTAACAAACGGTCAGCGGCCTGCTTTGGTTATGCTGCTGTTGTTGTTGGTATGTGGATCGTGGCTGTTTGGATGAGTTGCGAGGGTATCAAGGGGAGGGGGCGTTGGCTGGTGTTAACTCCTCCCCATCACAAAATCTGTGTCCCACAGATCAATGGTCCTTGGCCGTAGGATCGCGAGGACCCTGTGCTTCCAAGTCCGAAGGGGGGTCACGTAGTTTTGGTATGCCTCTGGTCGACGTTATCTTCCTCCAGACGAGATACACTGCTGCCATGATAATTAGAGCTATGGCCACTTCTGCGGAGAAAGAAATCAAGATTTCATTGGACAAGACTGACAATTTTTGGAGATTCTCCACGCTGAAATTGTGAACGTATTTCAAAGATAGTTCGTAACCCGAGGTTGTGATGTGGGTTAGAACGGCCGGCATCGCCATCAGATGTGACGATGAGTAACTGCTGAAATTCCGGTCGCCGATTGTGACTGTTTCGTTGTCGAATTGGACAACGTATGAACCCTCCAGATGGTGATTTTTTGTCGGGATGGATACTGTTCCATTGAAGTTCGTCAAGAAAATGGTGCCATCTTCGATGAGTTCTATTATTTGCTGGTTAGTCCTTAGGTAGTCGCACGCCGCCTGTCCTCCCTTTAGTAGTCTGGGGGTGCAGCTATCTTCGTCTAGTTTGTGCAAATCCTTTTCTTGGCAAACCGTTGTGTTTCCAATGGACAGACAGTTTCCCAGAACGGCGTATGTTTCCACCTTGTTCATGGCCAATTTCCTGTATTTTAGTACGACTTGTTTGCCGTCGGATATTGTTGGGTAGATCCACATCAACCGGTACTTCCTGTCTACTACCTTCGGCATTGCTAGGATGTACAACAATACCGTTCCGTTCGTCAATATAGTCGGCTTGGAGAACTCGACTGCCTCCACAACGTTTTGGTATGGGAGGTTGTCCACTTCGCCCAATATTGTGCCAATCTCGTCGTGATCCAGCAAGTTCGTGTTGACAACTCCAGTCTTCGCGAGCTGGCAGGCCCTCATCATCTCGTTTACCTGGTCCGCTATAATCATCGCTTTGTGCAGGACAGCCGTCGTCGCGTGGAAATCCCCGTCGATGGCGTTAACTCTCCCGATGACGTCGTTGAGCCTCTGGAGTGATTCGTGCGTTGAATCGAACAGTTTGGTGTTAGTCCGGATTTGTTGGTTGTTGTTCCTTGCCAAGTTGTCCTCCGACTTCAGGATAACGTCCCAGTCCGATTTGTCGGGCGAACCCGCGACCCATTTCCAGGCTGACCCTAGCCAATCGATAGAACGTGGCTTGCGTCCTGGAGCGCTCGTCATTCGTGAGATACCCTCCGATGCGTGTTGCAGGTAGTGGCTAGCTAAGGCGTTAATCCTTGGGTCGGTAATCATTGACATCTCGTCGGTTACCTCGCTGATGGTGTGTTGCATTCGACTCAAATCGGTGACGTGGGCCAATTTGAAAAACCCATTGGTGCGCCAGACGGTGCCTTGTTGTAAAGGGACAACCGGGGCGTCATATTTGAAAATGTGAATGGCGGCCGCTATGTGTATTGTGAACACGCATGTAGTGTCAAAAGAGAATCAGGTGCATGTAAAAATAGTAAGTGCTTATAGTTAAATGTTACAAGTATGTTAATCTAGGTGTTTGTGTAAGTGTATTTGTGTTTGTGTGTTTGCATTTGTGTATCTGTGTTTGTGTGTTCTTAATTTTTTTAGTTTTCAAGTCAATTTGACGAGGCTTAGTATCTACGTTTTTATGGTTTGGTTTCTGTGAGGGTTGGGAACCAATACCCGAGAGTTGGTGAAACGTTTAATTTCCACTTCCCCTGATAGTTGTGGTTGGTCTTTCTTGTTTTAGCAAATGTTAGTGATATTTCTAAGACGATAGTGTACCATCTTCTTGCAATAGTTTTAAATAATTATAACCTAACTTCTCAAGTGGGACTTATGGAAAATTTTTCCCGATCTGGTTTTGACAGTCACTTTTCGGTCCTCTTGAACCTCTTCTGCCTTGAAACGTTGTTTTTCTTTCGTTTTTATCTGCTTATTAGCGACGTATACCGTTTCGCCCTGGTCATATGAAACAGGGTCGCTTCTATTTTCGTTGTGCCTTTTGTTCGTGAGCTCTTGTTTATGCTCGATAAGGCCTCTTACATCCTCCAAGACTTGTTGCTTGAAATCGGATAAACCTTGGTAATTTATCCTTGAGGTACGATCAAAAAAAATATCGACGGGTTTCTTGTTCGTCACCGAATGAACAGAGTTGTTATACCTGTCCACGACGATCGGAACCAACTCGGTACCCTTGAAAGTCGGGTACTCGTTTCTCAAACAACGGTATATTTCCATAAAAGTGGAATGAAACCTTTCTATCTGACCGTTGACTTCGCTTTTTTGAGTTGGGGTGTGGTACAACTCAATTTCCAAGGTTCGTAAGTAATTTAGGACCGTTGGACACAGGAGACCCCTCTCATTGTCGGACACTATCATTCTCGGCGCCGTGAAGTAGTGAAGGGCCTCTAACAGTGTTTCGCGAAGGTGGACTGCGGACTTTGATTGCAAAGTGAAAAGTTTGGCAAATTTTGAAAATTTGTCAATGCAGCTCAGGTATAATTTTTTCTCCAATGTGAAAACGTCGATGTGAAGTATTTCACACGGGTACTTGGGTATAGGAGTCGGTTGTAATGCTGGTTTATTTGGGTGCCTATCATACTTGTGCAACTTACAAGTGGAGCAAGTTGCCAGTTGGGCACGAAGAATACTTGCCATCTTGGGGAAATAATACCTTTCCAAGATTTGAATTCGAACTTCTTTTGGACCTCTATGAGCCCTACGATGTTCCTTTTCAATAATGTCGCAAATTTGTTCCTCATCTGTGACGTCCTCGATTAGACGTTGCGCTATACGAATCTTGTATAGCTTGAAATTCTGAGAACAACAGGTTTGGAGGAATTGCAAGTAAGCATCAGGGATCTTAATCCCATTTATTACTGAAGGCTTCAGGTGTTCCTTCAGTGAATTTGTAAGATTTGGCAAAGTGAGGTTGTTAACCGGGATGAAGTGACGCACATATCCCGAGTGTGGGTGTTCACACGAATAGTCGGGAAGGTCTGGGTCAAAAATAAGCTGGTTTCGATAAACATTAATAGGAGCCTCAACGTGGGGAATTAGATCTGAGGCGTCTTGAAGTGCACTGTGTACTGTTGCCACAGAATCCGCTTCTGAGGCTGTGGCTGCACTCGAACCCAAGTGATTCACTTGTGTGGTGATCCGTGAGAGAGCATCGGCCACGACATTAGACTTTCCTGGCTTGTAAATTAATTCGCAATTGTATTCTTCAATACGCGACTTCCAACGCTTTAGTTTAGCATTGTAATTCCTGTTTCCCAACGCGAATGTCAAAGGTTGATGGTCGGTGTAAATTCGGATAGAACCTGCTCCATACAAATATGAGCGAAGGTTATCCAACGCCCAGACTATCGCGAGCATCTCTTTCTCATTGGTGGCGTAGCTTTCTTCCGTTCGACTTAATGAACGGGAGATGTACGCAATTGGCCGGTCTTTATTAGACTCCATTTGGGAAAGGACTGCTCCAATGGCATAATCGGAGGCATCTGTGGTCAAATGGAAGGGTTTGGAAAAATCCGGGAATGCCAATACCTCTGACGAGGAAAGGGTGGTTTTCAAATCGTTGAAAGCCTTCAAAGCGTCTTCGTTGAGTTCAATAGGGACTTTTTTAGACTGTGACGACTTAACCCTAGCGAATTCTCCTCGGGTTAGGTTCGTCAGTGGTTTCGCGATCTTCGCGTAGTCTCTGATGAATTTCCTATAGTACGATGTCATACCCAGGAAACTCTTCAGTTCTTTCACGTTAGTAGGGGGTTTCATCTTTGTAACGCCCTCTACTTTCTTTTCGTCCGCTTTAATCCCGTCTGCGGTTACAACGTACCCCAAAAACTCAACGTGTGTTGATAAAAAGTGTGTCTTCTCCAAATTGACCTGGAGACCGGCTTTTCTGAGGCTCTCGAAGACGGCCCGCAGGTTTTTCCAGTGACTATCATAGTCTTCACTGAAAACTATTATGTCATCGATGTACACGTAGCAAATTTTGCCAATGTGTTCTCTCAACACATCGTCAATCATTCGCTGGAACACCGCGGGGGCATTTTTCAAACCAAAGGGAAGACGAAGGAACTCGTATTTTCCGTTCAGCGTTGAAAATGCGGTTTTTGGAATGTCTGATTCCAGCATATAAATTTGGTGGAATCCTGATGTCAAGTCAAGGGTGGTAAAAAATTTTGCTTTTCCGAGGCTCGCCAGAATAGAGTTGATATCTGGTATCGGGTAAGTGTCTGCAATTGTGATGATGTTCAGACGCTTGAAATCAATAACCACGCGGTATTGTTTCTCTCCATTGGGCTTTGGCTTCTTTGGGACTACCCAAACCGGGGAGTTGTAAGGGCTTTTGGAAGGTCGGATGATACCGTCCCGCAAAAGTTCTTCGATCTGTCTATCAACTTCTTCCCTCATGCTAGCGGGGTAAGGATAGCTTTTCGTGTATACGGGGACTGAGGTACTCGTACGGATCTCAGCCCTGACACTTGTGTCCACGGCCTCTCCGGGCGAAAGTGGTTCGAAGATTTTGGAGAATTCGTCGATGAGCGCGTTTAGCGCTTCTTGTACGTGGTGAGGGTGTGTGGCATCCAACAAGGGATGTACGTTTAAAGATTCCCTGGCCAAAAGAGGTAGCTTGACCCCTGGGGCTATTGTCAACAGGTCATTCTTCCTATCGATCAATGCTTTTAGTGTTTTGAGGGTATCGTCTCCTATGATACCGTCGAAAGAGTCTAACCCTGGGAGGACAAAAAATGTGAGAACAGTATCGTTCCCTATCGATTTAAAAAATTGACCGGTGAGGTGGTGTGTGATTTGAATACCACCTGCAGCGGATTGTACGGAAAAAGGATTGGTTAATGCTGACGAGCCGGCGGAATGTTTGGGGCTTATAAAATTTTTATTCGCGCCGGTGTCTATCAGAAAGTGTAACTTAGCCCCATCTTTGGTTCCATACTCTATGTATGGTACACTAGAGAGGCGTCGGTCATAAAATTTGTTTCCCCGCCGCTTGTGTAACATACTTCCTCTGCGGGGGGGGTCTTGGCTTACTTCCTGAGACACGTCATTGTGTTCTTGAGATTCGCCCCCTTGCCCAGGATCCTCAT